>APFE031457976.1:90889-159610 GCA_000404065.3 Pinus taeda | reverse complement strand
TGCACAAGTTGTAAAGGGGTTGAGGCGTGCCAAGAGGCACGTTTTTCAAAACTGTCCCGATGATGTTTTCCGAGTACACATCCAGAACAAACACCATCTCTGCAAGATACCATAGGAAGCTCTGTCACCATATTTTCTTTACATAGATTTTGAAGGGAGTGATAGTTTAAGTGACCAAATCGCTCATGCCAAAGTTTGCTCACTTCATCATTATGAGCAACAAATACCGAGGGAAGATTTGATGACCCAATGTTGTCAAACTTATACAACCTTTTAGAATCATCAGTAATGCCAGTAGCTAAAATATGTTTAGGATCCTTTAGGTCCTTAATTACAACATCGCGAGGTGAAAATTCAACAATTTTACCTTCACCTGAATGAGTTATCTGATATACAGATAGAATGTTGCAGGATAAGGTTGGAACACATAATACATCATTAAATTGACCATTATCTATATGAACAGTTCCAATCCCTACTACACTAAGAGGTCTATCATCACCAACATATATATTTTTGGTGTTACAATCATTTAAAGAAGAAAACATGGCTTTGTTTTTGGCCATGTGATAAGAAGCTCCAGAATCAATGAGCCATTCATGAGAATGAGAGGAAGAAGAGACATTTAATGCATAGCCAGACTGAGATGCTTGACAACCACATGCAAAAAGTGCCATTCTTGAAGATGAGTTTGAAGAGTGCTCCAAAATGGATGTTATGCTTCTTCATTGCTGCTTCCAAGGCTTCCATCTTCTTAAAGCATTTAGATTCTAAGTGGCCATCTCGATTACAAAAGTTGCAATGTCTATCAGTCTTCTTCCCTTTGTTTTTATTTGTCTTATCATTCTGGTGAAATGAGTTTTCATTTTGAGGCTGAAATTGCTTAGGACGCTTGTTTGGTTTAGGACCATTCTTTTTAGGATACGACTTCTTTGGATTCTTTGAGTTTGGTTGCTGCTGGGCGGTTAACGCTTTCTTAGAAGAGTTTCCAAGATTAAGAAGACCAAGGTGTAAGAGTTTTTCTTGTTCTGTTATTAAAGAATCACAAAAAGCATCAAAGGAAGGGGGCTTGTAGTCATGTCCTTGAGAAATGAAGGCTTCTCTTGTAGAATGGAAGGTGGAAACAAACACAGAGTAGGCTGGTCCCCACTTAGTAAGAATGCAATAGATAAGGGCACTGTCTTCTTTCTTAACTTTAACACCTTCCAAGAGAAGTCTAATGGTCTTGAACTTGGACAAGAAATCTTCAATGCAAGAAAAATCATTGGGGTTTAATGTAAGCAACTCATTTTCAAGCTGATAGGCTCTAAGTTCATTTTTTATTCCAAAAACGTTAGTAAGCTGCTCCATTGCTTTATTAGGAGTATCGAGTTCAGCAATATGGAATCTAAGATCGGGAGAGATAGACATCCCTATCAACCCACGTGCTTGATCTTGCCTATTTTCCCATTTGGCTGCTTTCTCTTCATCTTTCAGCTTGGTTTCTTGGCCTGAGGCTATTCGGTAAAGACCTTACTTCTAAGTAAATCCACAATGTAGGACCACCATTGGAAGTAGTTGGTGCTGTCAAGAATAACTTGGCATGGACTTTCCATTTTAACAGAAACTGAAGCTATATATGCTGAAACTAAGTGTTCCAATGGAAAGATCTCGAAAAATTAGGCTGGTTAAAAAAAAAACGGCTTCCGGATGAAGAAGTAATGGCTTTTTGAAGAAAAGTTGATGAAGGCGCTGACGAAGTGCGGGAATGTGCGGAAATGAAAAAACGCCCATTTTCCAACAAAAAGGAGATTTGAACCCAAGACCTCTACTCTCATAAATTAGCTTTGAATCAAGTGAGCTAAACAAAAAGTTTGAGAGAGAGAGGGGGGGGGGGCTTTGTTTTTTTTGGTCACTGAAGCTTTGGAGTGCGTGCTTGCTTGAGAAAGCTCTTTTTCTCCCTACAAAACAAAAACACAAAACTCAACACGGACATACAAAAAAAAAACAAACCTTACGGCTTAAAGTTAGCTTTACCCGGAAACTAAATATTTTCCTCAATGTTTCTGATTTTCCGAGATCACACTAAGGCGCAGCGGAAAAGAGCATACGCATGAGAAAAATCCTTCATTTCTGTTTCTGATTTGCTCAGATCGCACAGAGTCGCAGGGCAAAGAGCATATGCAGAAATGGAAGGTATAGATCCGGTAATAAAAAAGAAGCTAAATAAACCGAAATAATAAACAGAGAGAAAAATAACTAGAAACTGCAAAAAAACACTGTATACCTCCAGATCTTAAAAATGACGTAGCTAGGGCTACCAGAAAGCTTTTCGCATGAAACAAAAGGGGTTCCTCACTGGAACAGATGCTCCGAACACAACAGAGCAGTCCTCTCGGCCCGAAAGCAGTCAGAAATAGTAGATCTCGGAAACGACAGCCGCATGCAGTTCTACCGGCTTCAGATTTGGATCATCAACGGACGCGGCCCTCAAATAGCTCTGATACCATGTGAGAATTTACAGGGTAAGTTCCTCAGACAGAACACCAGAAGGACACCGCTCACAAACAGATCACAGATCAATACACCAGTATTTTGACGTGGTTAAAACCCTCAGAGAGGGAAACAGTCCACGGCCTGCGCCAACGTGGCTACTACAGGCAATTTATTAATTAAAGAATGAAAATTTACATAAGCTTCTCTCATGCACGGTTAACCTACAAATGACCCTCCATGCGCTTTAAATAGAATTCATGGACCAATCGGGTGTCAAGCCACGGATCAAGTGTCGGTAATACCGAGGGGAGAATGAACCGTCGGATCACTACATATCGTGACCGTCGGATTGTAAGTTACAAAAGTACATAGTAAAGAAACACACTTTACCTAACTCTATACTAGACCAAGTTATACTTAACTATTTCCTATGTGTCGGAATATCCTAACAAAGTCAAGATTTTGTTTGAGTGATGCGTACATTTTTAGGAGGGCCATGATAGAGGAGTTCGACAACCAATGTCACTAACATCAAGGTACATAAAGGGATTGGTGCTCTTGAATAAATACAAGTTCCATACCCTAAGACATGACAAAATTCATTGGAAACATTGCAATCCCCCAATTCTGAAATCCTAAAAAACTGATAAGAATGTTGGATTTTGAATGAAATCTAAAATTGTACTTTCTCCATATGAAATCCAATGATGTCGGAACCACTCTCAAACATCCTGAGTCATTTCATGGTAATGTTAAAAATTTAAGTAAAATGATGAAAATGAATATTAAGGAGAATGTCACTTTTAACATTACCATGAATAGCATATCAATACTAGGGCTTAGACTTGATCATTAAGCTGCCCCACTCAAAAATTATTTGTTTCTTAAAAAAAAATTGATTTCAAACATTACTACAAAAAAAAAATTGCAAAAAAGGCAAAACACTCCCGAAAAGGCAGGAAGCAAAATTTTTTTTTGGGAGCGCGCTCCCGAGTTACTCCCTCCCGGAGTGCCGATTGGGAAAGGGATCGGGGGCGCCGGGGGGGGGGCTCCCCTGCAACACTGGACAAATGTAAAAGGCAAGCCATTGGTAAATGTTTTTGCTGTGTCTGTTAGTGGTGCCATCTTTCTTTCAACATATGATTACTCAGAGAAGTTCAAGACCGCCATCAACATTGCAGAACCATTACTTGAAACAATTGACCGTATTGGGCCATACAATGTCATCCAACTCATCATTGATAATGCTCCTAATTGTAAGGCAGTGGGAGCAATTATTGAGGATAAATACCCCAACATATTTTGGTCTAGGTGTTTGGTTCACACAATGAACCTTTTGATGCATGATATTGTTAAGAACAAAAATGAACAATACATATGGATTGGTGATTTGTACAAGAAAGGCAAACAAATGATAAAATTTATTACAAATCATAGTAATGCCCATGGCCTTTTCTGCAGTCACTCAAGATTGGAGTTGTTGAAGATTGCGAGGACTAGATTTGGTAGCTATTACTTCACCTTCAAGCGCCTTTTGAAGGTAAGAGAGTCATTGATTGGCTAGCATGGTATCAATTCCACACTGGCAGGTATTAAAGGAAAGGGCTACAAATGTAGTTGACAAGCAAGGTTTTGAATAGGTGGAGGCCGCTCTTGATGGTATGTTTTGGGCACGTGTGAGGCAAGTATTGGATTTCACCAAGTCCATTTATCACATGATTCGGTTTGCAGATACAGATAAACCAGTGATTGGCGAGGTGTATGAGCAGATGGATACCACGTTGGGGCAAATAAAAATTATTGTTCATAACAATGATCCCAACTTGTACAAACTGATTCATGATTGTGTGTGTATACGGTGGGATAAACTTAATGTTCCACTACATTGCTTGGCGTATATCCTTGCACCAAAATACTACTCTACATCTTGGTTGGGCCAACCTGCACCAGGGGGTGGGGTTAGGGCCAAACCCCATATAGATGAAGAGGTATCTACAAGATATTTGCAAGCATTAGAAAAGTTGATACCTGACAGGGAGGAATGTGCTAGTGTGCGTCTTGAAATAGGTAGATACTTCAGTTACACTGGTTTGTTTGATACCTTTCATGCAATGGAAGATAGAGACAGATTTGATGCTCTCACATGGTGGGAATCATATGGCGGCCATGGACTTTTGCCAAAATTGGCAAAAAAAGTTCTCTCACAGGTTGTAAATACTTTTTCTGCAGAGAGGTGTTGGAGCACTTACAGCTTCATACATAATGTGAAAAGAAATAGACTCAATGAAAACTAGGCAGAAAGCTTGGTTTATGTGCACTACAACTTGAGGTTGTTGAGTCCTTACTGTGATCAGGCTTATGAGGATCCAACATATAAAATTTGGGACGACCACCCAGAGGATGATAATTTGGAGGATGACACTATACATCTTGAAGAACTGGAAGCGGAACTTATAAGAGAGGAAGATGAAGCAACAACCATGCCACCTCCACCATCCAGTAGCAGTGCGCGAGTTCTGAGTCTTGTTCCTTTGCTGTCGTCGCCTCCATCTACACCCTCACATGGAGCGCATGTGCCTTCTGGTTCTGGTCGTCGGTCTGTGCGGGAGACTCCTAGAAGACCACCACGACCTGCTCATACATTAGACACTTCTCGTGGCAAGGGCCACATGTAGTAGTAGATAATAGATTTACAGTTTACTTGCCTTTTCTAGTTTCTATTAGTTATCATAATCGTTGAGTCTTGACTCTTTCATATCATAATGATATTTTTTGTAAACAATATATGACTGTGACAATTTAAGTTTGAAGTTTGAAGTTGGCAATTATAACTCATTGGTAATGATTCTGAATTATGAATATGATGCTTCGTGAAAGTTGTTTCATTTCATTTCATAATTCATTTTATAACATTTTATTTCATGTTAGATATTATTTCTTGTAATGGTTAAACTTAGCTTGCAAGTAAAACTTTGGTGATCAATGATGATAAATGTTATATATTGAATTTTCAATTTTGAAAGCTTGAAGTTGAAACTTTAAGATTGATGAATCATGATTCAGAAGACTCAATATGTTGTATGTTACTAACTTGTGGACGTGGTTGATGAAGATTATAACTTCTAGATGATTGATGTTATATGGTTCAATGATCAATCTATGTTTTTTTTTATGTTTTTTATATCTATTTCATCATTTTACATGTTTCTGTTGACATATATGTATCAAAATATAAAAAATATATATTATATAAAAATCGCTTCGGGATTCGCTCCCAAACCGGGAGCTTTTGAAAATGTCGCTCCCACTCCCGTTTTCGCTCCCGCTCCCCGCTTTCGCTCCCGCTCCCAAGTAACACTGCATTTGTCCATCCATCAGATACAATGGACACCCCATGGTCAGTGCAAGAACTTGTCATTCTATTCAAAGAATGTGATATTTTTGCTTTTTCATGATCAAGTCCAACGGTTCTTGCCTTGTCATACCCAGGGCTCTTGTATTCTTTAGGGGCATCATTTATGGCAGAAACCATTTCGTGCCAATAAGGTGAGCAAAGAACATTGAATGGTATCCCACATGTATAGAGAAACCTGTAAACTTTTGAATCCACATCATTCCTACACCCTTCATCAGGGAAATCTGATATGGTTCTACGCCTTAAACCTGGTGACCCTGTGCCTCCATATCCACTGCCTTGGGAGAATGCTGAAGGAATTCTTTGTGCATGTGATTGTGAGCTTGGTTCAAAGAAACCCTTTGATTTTTTAGATTTGTGTTGGGATTCCTCCTCTTCCCTTATGCATTTGGCTCTATTTGCTACTGACACACCTGTACAAGTTTTGATTCCTATTTGTTTATCTCCATCCCATGGCATTTTCCCGCAATGGTGTTTTCTGGCACGGGTGTATGAACCTGTGTAATTATTGTTGCAATGGGGGGCAATAAAATTTAGTGGTTCCACCCCCTTTCCTTGCTTCAGGCCTATTAACATATTTCCACAATGGGGTTTGGTCTTGTTTAGTTTTTTGAGCTGACTCATGTTCACTTTCCTCCAGCTCCTCACTGGGGTTTTCATCAAATCCATTATGTCCCCCTTCTTCATTTTCAATTTCACCCCTCCTTTTTCTACTCTCCAGCATCATAATAACCAAAAAAGGAACCAAGAAGAAGAAAATGCCAAGAAAAATAACCATGATGTTTGAAATTTGAAGTTTTGAATCTGCAAAATTAAAAAAAATGGAATGGGAATGGGAATGGGAAATAGAAAAAAATTTATTTATTTATTTAGGAATAAACATTAAAAAAAATTGCTAGACACTCTATTCAATATTGTAGAGCCTACCTCTTTGGCGTCCAATCTCCCCTTGCAAGCTCTTCAATCTCCCCTTGCTCCTTGCTTTCTCTTGCTCTCTCACTCTCTTGCTCTTTGCTCTCTCTTGCTCTTTCCTTGCTCCTCACTCTCTCCTTGCTCTCTCTCACTCTCTCCTTGCTCCTCACTCTCACCCTCTCTCAATCTCCCTCTCTCAATTTCAATCTCACTCTCACTCTCACAATGATGAAATGAAACCCTCCCTCCCTCACTTTTTATCCAAAAAACCATTTTTTTTCCTTTTTTTGCGCGGTCCACTCCCGCTCATCGCTCGTCGCTCCGGGAGCAGTTGGGAGCGATCGCTTCTTGACCGCTCCCGGGTTATAAGAATCGCTCTCAGAGCAACGCTCCCTACTTCGCTCCAGAAATAGGCAGGGAGCGCAATTTTTTTTTACGGGAGCGCGCTCCCGACTCGCTCCTGCCCAGAGCGCGGATTGGGAGCGGGATCCGAGGGGGGGGGGGTTGCTACCCCGCAACACTCGCTGGATCTCATGACCATGTTGTACACATCAAACCTGCTGCACCTTATGTTGTACCACTGTCCCATGTGCCATTGTTGCACCATGATAGCCACTGTTGTCCTATGTTGCATACTGCTGTCCCACTATTAGTGACATAGCCATTCCATGTTAGCGTGTTGTCCCATTGCTTTTGTTGTTGTCCCATCATAGTATGTTGCTGTCCCATCAATGTCATTGCTGTCCCATCATAGTATGTCGTTGTCCCATCACTGTCATTGCTGTCCCATCATAGTATGTTGTTGTCCCATCAATGTCATTGCTGTCGCAATTGCTATTGCATCACCATGTCTTGCTGCTGTCCCAGTTGCTATTGCAGCACCATGTCTTGCTGTTGTCCCAATTATTAGCATTGCTGTCCTGGGCATGTTTGAGTCCTCAAACTCTCATGCTGTCCCTGTTTTGAGGGTCACCTACAACCCACCTTTTCAGCCGTATTAGGGCTGCATCTAGGGCACCATAGGTTAGCATTAGGGCTGCCTTTAGACAACATTTAAGGCTGCCCTTTAGGCTGCGTTTAGGGCTTCTCTTAGATTGCTTCTAGGGCTGCATTTTGGACAGCATTAGGGCCTCTCTTAGACTGCGTCTAGGGTTGCATTTTGGACAACGTTTAAGGCTACTCTTAGACTACGTCTAGGGCTGCATTTTGGACAAAGTTTAGGGCTGCTCTTAGACTGCGTCTAGGGCTGCCTTTTGGACAACGTTAGGGCCTCTTTTAGAATGCGTCTAAGGCTGCCTTTTAGATAGTGTTAGGGCCTCTCTTAGCTGAGATAAGATTCCTCCAAGATTGCGGCTAGGGCATGCTTCCTTGACAACGTTTTTGGCTTCTTCTTTGATAGCGTCTAGGGCTAGGGCATCTCCTCTAGGGCAGCTCACTTAGTCTTCTTTCCTCCAACGTCTAGGGCTTTCACTCCTAGATTTCCCTTCCACTAAACCCAAGACAAGTGGATAGAAATCAAGATAGAAGTGTGTGTGAGAAACGACTCTCAAGTCATCTTCTTTTATACTAAAACGTTGAGCACTTGTGGGGTTTATTTGGTTGTTGGCTGACCTTAACGAATTGTCTTATAACACAAATAAATTCGTATCTCCATGAATAATTATCGGAATCAGATGATCTTTAGATCAATCCTACACCTCTCGATGAGAGGGATCCAAGAAAAATATCAGCTACCATAAATAAGATGACCCACATGGAGTTTGTCCCTAGTTGCCAATTTAACACTCCCTCTCAACTAGGGAGAACTCCATCCGCTGATTCATTTGTCCGACTGTACTATCTCTGCCATCAGTGCCTTGCACTGCTCGGCTCTGCTCTGCTCTACTCTGCTTTGCACTTCTCTGTTGAGCTCTGCTCTGCTTTGCTGAACCATGAAGAAGAAGAATTGATCGAGAATGTCTCATACCATTCTCTACTGCCCCGAAGTCAGTTTCATATGAGGAGAGTGTGTCATACCACTCTTATTGACTCAAAGTCAGTTTCATTGATCCCAGATCAATATCACAATAGAGTGTCTCAAACCACTCATACCGATCCCAGAGCAGTTTCATTGATCCCAGATCAATGGAGGTCATCCTAGCATAGGGAGTACGGTAGATACAGCGATGCATCCATCGATAGTGCTACTATGGTCCCTAACCCCATTTTCGTGCTCATTGATCATATGAGAGGTACTTCCCATGAGTCCCAGACTGCAGGGGTAGGATGCCTCGACAGTAGAACTAATCATCCTGTCCACAGGAAAACGAATCATCCTGTCCATTGGTTGCCACAGGAGAACTAATCATCTTGGCCCACAGGAGAACTAACCATCCTGGCTCAGAGTCGCCATGGGAGAACTAATCATCCCGACCCACAGGAGAACTAATCATCCTGTTCCATAGTTGCCATGGGAGAACTAATCAGCCTGGCCCACAAGAGAACTAATCATCCTCTTCCATAGTCGCCACGATGTATCACAGGGAAAGGTTGAACTTGTCACCTTATACATAGCACACCACCAGGGGAGGGTGAGTTGCCCTGTGGTCGTATGTCACTCCAGTAAGTATCCCAAGCCCCCAGAGCTCCCAAAGCTCAGTGCATGCAACATGTAGGACCCTTATATGAAGGTCTCTCAACGACTCCAAGTCGTTAAGGGAAATCACAGATTTGACCTTTCCCCGGGGCTTTGACAAAGTGTTTGCGACCTATACATTAGTCTCAATGCGATGGAGCCTCATTGCTCATCGACTTACCATATCCCAGATAAGGTAGTATCTGATGTCTATCTGCTGGAGCAATCATCGAATACAGATTCCTCAATAATCGAATCCCCCCCTGGTTGTCACAAAGAATCACAGTGGTATTCATCATGTGTACAAACAACTCACTGATGAGCTTCCACAACCAGACAGCTTCACACGAGATCATACTCGTAGCTATGTATTCGGTCTCGGCGATGCTTATAGCAACCGACTTCTGCTTCCTGCTCATCCATGATATCGAAGCAGAATCCAGAGAAACCCAACACTGATAAGTGCTCTAGCGATCCTTCACACTTCCTGCCCAGTCAGCATTCGAATAATCATGCAGCTTCATATTTCCCTGCAGTGTATCTCAATCCATGAGAGATTGTGCCCTGAAGATATCTTAGAAGATTCTTGGCACCAATCTAGTGAGGCTCAACCAAATATGAGCTCACCATGCTAATTTCAAAGCATATATACGGATGTAAGTTCACCAAGAACATCAATGCAGTGAGTTCATGAAACTCAGAGGCATTTCCCAAATTTGGTCCAGCATCACCACTATATAACTTCTGAAAGTTAAGATCCTCGAGGTAGTCACGGGCTTGCAGTTTACCATTCCATATCTGGAATCCAACTCCCTCTTACTTCTTCAAGTGAGAGGGTCTGCACCTATCAGAAATAGGTCGTTTCTCAGAAGGTGCCAGTATGAGAGTTCTATCATCCACAACCTTCAAACAATGGTTTGGATCGGCTTCACTTTTAGTGAAACTCAACTTCATCAGACAGCTATCAATCCTTTCATATTAGGCCCGAGGTGTTTTGCTTCAAGCCATAGAGGGATTTCTTCCACCTGCGTACATGAGATTCCTGATCATGAATCTCAAATCCCTCGGGTTGTTCCAAATCTGTGGACCTGCTACATGAGGGTAATGACCCCCTTGTAAGATTTTCATTCGGTACATCTCGAACATGTACCTTCATGCTCTTCTTGAATTCAGGCATCCCTGTCACCATTTGACTCACATTGGGTAGGGCCCCATAATAAGTACACGTCCAGTGCTATAGATGAGATATGTCAATTGACATGATCTCCAATGGACCATCCGGCAACTTGATACAAATTGCCAACCTTGAACCCATGAGAAAAAGTATCTTTAAAAATTTCATTTTCAAACACGTACCTTTCCATTGATGAATGCCACCCTGTAGCCTTTGACTTCCATTGCCGAAATGGATACCAGGTTCTTCTTGCGAAGAGGTACATAAAATAGATTTTGTAAATGAATTTGGTTACCGTCATTCAATTGAGGGGTAACATTTCCTACACCCTTTTCGGGATAGGTGGCATTAGCTCCATGTATAATCCCACGATTGTTTCCATCTCTACCAAATTAGAGAGAGCACCCTTCTATCTGATGAAATGCCTTGAAGCACTATAATCGATAAGCCAGATTCCCAAAGAATCTGAAGGAGAGGGCCAATACAAGATAGTGCTTCTTTATCTTATCAGAAACAACATTTGATTCTTCATACTTGGGGTTCCTTGCTTTCTCTGAAGAGTCCGCTGTTTCCTTGATGACTTGCATTACCTGTCATTCCTCTGACTATTGAAGATGTCCCTAGAATGCTTGTTATCATCATCAAGTGATGTGTCCCTGCCATTCGGACACTCCTTCGCATAATGGCCGAACTAGTTATCTGCCTTTCCTTCCACCCTGAGATTCGGTCTTCCCAATGAAGTGGTCATTAGGTAGGCCATATTCCGCTGCACCATTCTGATAATATTCTCTGCTTTGATTTCACCCTCGGTGAATTTGAAGAAGGATGAGGAACCCATTGATCCTTTTGTCCTTTCCTAACTATTTTCGGTGATTGCTCTTTCACTCTAGCTTGGGCGTTGTCTTCACCTCAGCTCTGATAGCATGTTAATTTTAGGTATGTTCTATGCTTAGAGCAATTTATTTCAATTTTCACAGTTAGCTCAATATCTTTTACAGATTAGCAATCACATCAGTGTTAAAGTAAACAACAATTAGAACATAAACATAAATTGCAGAAGACAAGCCAAGACAAGAGGACACAAGATGTGGCGCTAGCCAGGGACAAACCCCAATGTGGGGAAACCCTTGATCAATTCTTCTTATATGTTCTTCAATAGTTCAGCAGAGAGAGAGAGAGAGATAGTACATTTACAACATAAGTCAACATTTTGACTTATCTAGATAAGAGCATAGATCTCTAAGAAGATTATGCACACGATCAGTTTAAGATATGTTGCTTCAACTGATTCTCCAAGGTGACTCCTTCACCTATCAGTGTGTTGCATCTTGTCATCATGTTGCACCTCACCGTGCTGCACCATGCTGCACCCATCATCACAATGCTGGACCTCGTGACCATACCGCTGCACTGCTGTCCCATGTGCCATTGTTGCACCATGATAACCACCGCTGTCCTATGTTGCATACTACTGTCCCACTATTAGTGACAGCCATTCCAAGTTAGCTTGCTGTCCCATTGTTTTTGTTGCTGTCCTATCATAGTATGCTGCTGCCCCATCAATGTCATTGTTGTCCCATCGTAGTATGCTGCTGTCCCATCGTAGTATGTTGTTGTCCCATCAATGTCATTGTTGTTCCGTCACAGTATGTTGCTGTCCCATCAATGTCATTGCTGTCCCATCGTAGTATGTTGTTGTCCCATCAATGTCATTGTTGTTCCGTCACAGTATGTTGCTGTCCCATCAATGTCATTGCTGTCCCAATTTCTATTACAGCACCATGTCTTGTTGCTGTCCCAATTTCTATTGCAGCACCATGTCTTGCTGCTGTCAAAATTATTAGCATTGTTGTCCTGGGCATGTTTGAGTCCTCAAACTCTCATGCTGTCCCTGTTTTGAGGGTCACCTACAACCCACCTTTTCAGCCGTATTAGGGCTGCATCTAGGGCACCCTAGGTTAGCGTTAGGGCTGCCTTCAGACAACGTTTGGGTTGCCTTTAGACAGCGTTTAGGGCTGCCCTTTAGACTGCGTTTAGGGCTTCTCTTAGATTGCTTCTAGAGCTGCATTTTGGACAGCGTTAGGGCCTCTCTTACACTGCGTCTAGGGCTGCATTTTGGACAATGTTTAGGGCTGCTCTTAGACTGCGTCTAGGGCTGCATTTTGGACAGCGTTTAGGGCTGCTCTTAGACTGCGTCTAGGGCTGCCTTTTGGACAATGTTAGGGCCTCTCTTAAACTGCGTCTAGGGCTGCTTTTTGGACAACATTAGGGCCTCTCTTAGCTGAGATAAGATTCCTCCAAGACTGCGGCTAGGGCATGCTTCCTTGACAGCGTTTTTGACTTCTTCTTTGACAACGTCTAGGGCTAGGGCATCTCCTCTAGGGCAGCTCCCTTAGTCTTCTTTCCTCCAACGTCTAGGGCTTCCACTCCTAGATTTCCCTTCCACTAAAACCCAAGAC
The DNA here is from genome assembly GCA_000404065.3 of Pinus taeda. NCBI lineage: Eukaryota > Viridiplantae > Streptophyta > Pinopsida > Pinales > Pinaceae > Pinus > Pinus taeda. The sequence continues at coordinate 146,561 of APFE031457976.1, read as the reverse complement.
AAGTGGAGAGAAATCAAGATAGAAGTGTGTGTAAGAAATGACTCTCAAGTCATCTCCTTTTATACTAAAACATTGAGCACTTGTGGGGTTTATTTGGTTGTTGGCCAACCTTGACGAATTGTCTTATAACACAAATAAATTCATATCTCCATGAATACTTATCGTAATCGGATGATCTTTAGATCAATCCTACACCTCTCGATGAGAGGGATCCAAGAAAAATATCCGCTGCCATAAATAAGATGACCCACATGGAGTTTGTCCCTAGTTGCCACTTTAACACTCCCTCTCAACTAGCGAGAACTCCATCCGCTGATCCATCTGTTCGACTGTACTATCTCTGCCATCAGTGCCTTGCACTGCTCGGCTATGCTCTGCTCTACTCTGCTTTGCACTTCTTTGTTGAGCTTTGCTGCTCTGCTGAACCATGAAGAAGAAGAATTGATCGAGAATGTCTCATACCATTCTCTACTGACCCGAAGTCAGTTTCATATGAGGAGAGTATGTCATACCACTCCTACTGACCCGAAGTCAGTTTCATTGATCCCAGATCAATATCACAAGAGAGTGTCTCAAACCACTCATACTGATCCCAGATTAGTTTCATTGATCCCAAATTAATGGAGGTCATCCTAGCATAGGGAGTACGGTAGATACAACAATGCGTCCATCGATAGTACGACTATGGTCCCTAACCCCATTTCCCTGCTCATTGATCACATGAGAGGTACTTCCCATGAGTCCCAGACTGCATGGGTAGGATGCCTCGACAAGAGAACTAATCGTCCTGTCCACAGGATAACGAATCATCCTGTCCATTGGTCGCCACAGGAGAACTAATCATCCTGGCCCATAGGAGAACTAATCATCCTGGCTCACAGTCGCCATGGGAGAACTAATCATCCTGGCCCAAAGGAGAACTAATCATTCTGTTCCATAGTTGCCATGGGAGAACTAATCATCCCGGCCCACAGGAGAACTAATCATCCTCTTCCATAGTCGCCACGATGTATCACAGGGAAAGGTTGAACCTGTCACCCTGTACATAGTGCACCACTAGGGGAGGGTGTGTCGCCCTATGGTCGTATGTCGCTCCAGTAAGTACCCCAATCCCCCAGAGCTCCCAGAGCTCAGTGCATGCAACATGTAGGACCCTTATACGAAGGTCCCTCAACGACTCCAAGTCGTGCAGGAAAATCACAGATTTGACCTTTCCTCGGGGCTTTGACAAAGTGTCTGTGACCTGTACATTAGTCTCAATGTGATGGAGCCTCCTCGCTCATCGACTTACCATATCCTAGATAAGGTAGTATCCCATGTCTATCTGCTGGAGCAATCATCGAATACGGGATTCCAAAATAATTGAATCCCCCCCTGGTTGTCACAAAGAATCACAGTGGTATTCATCATGTGTACAAACAACTCACTGATGAGCTTCCACAACCAGACAACTTCACACGAGATCATACTCGTAGCTATGTATTTTGTCTCGACGGTGCTTATAGAAACCGACTTCTGCTTCCTGCTCATCCATTATATTGAAGCAGAATCTAGAGAGAACCAACACTGAGAAGTGCTCTAGCGATCCTCCACATTGCTTGCCCAGTGAGCATTCAAATAATCATGTAGCTTCATATTTTTCGGCGGTGTATCTCAATCCATGAGAGATTGTGCCCTGAAGATATCTTAGAAGATTCTTGGCACCAATCTAGTGAGGCTCAACCAAATATGAGCTCACCATGCTAACTGCAAAGCATATATACGAATGGAAGTTCACCAAGAACATCAATGCAAATGAGTTTATGAAACTCAGAGGCATTTCCCAAATCTGGTCCAACATCACCACCATATAACTTCTGAAAGTTAAGATCCTCGAGGTAGTCACGGGCTTACAGTTTACTATTCCATATCTAGAATCCAACTCCCTCTTACTTCTTCAAGTGAGAGGGTCTGCACCTGTCAGAAATAGGTTGTTTCTCAGAAGGTGCCGGTATGAGAGGTCTATCATCCACAATCTTCAAACAATGGTTTGGATCGGCTTCACTTTTAGTGAAACTCAACTTCATCAGACAGCTATCAATCCTCTCATATTAGGCCCGAGGTATTTTGCTTCAAGCCATAGAGGGCTTTCTTCCACCTACATACATGAGATTCCTGATCATGAATCTCAAACCCCTCGGGTTGTTCCAAATTTGTGGACCTGCTACATGAGGGGAATGATCCCCTCGTAAGATTTTCATTCGATACATCTCGGACATGTACCTTCATGCTCTTCTTGAATTCAGGCATCCTTGTCACCATTTGATTCACATCGGGTAGGGTCCCATAATAAGTAGACCTCCGGTGCTATAGATGAGATATGTCAATTGACATGATCCCCAATGGACCATCTTGCAACTTGATACAAAATGCCAACCTTGAACCCATGAGAAAAAGTATCTTTGAAAATTTCATTTTCAAACACGTATCTTTCTATCGATGAATGCCACCCTGTAGCCTTTGACTTCCATTGTCGAAATGGACACCAGGTTCTTGTGATTAGGTACATAGAAGAGATTTTGTAAATGAATCGGGTTACCCTCATTCAATTAAGGGGTAACATTTCCTACACCCTTTCCGGGATAGGTGGCATTGGCTCCAAGTATAATCCCACGATTGTTTCCATCTCAACCAAATTAGAGAGAGCGTTCTTCTGTCTGATGATATGCCTTGAAGCACTATAATCGATTAGCCAGATTGCCAAAGAATTTGAAGGAGAGGGCCAATACAGATAGTTCTTCTTTATCTTATCAGAAACAACATTTGATTCTTCATACTTGGGGTTCCTTGCTTTCTCTGAAGAGTCGGCCGTTTCCTTGATGACTAGCATTACCTGTCATTCCTCTGACCATTGAAGATGTCCCTGGAATGATTGTTATCATCATCAAGTGACGTGTCCCTGCCATTTGGACACTCCTTCACATAATGGCCGAACTAGTTATTTGCGTTTCCTTCCACCCTGAGATCCGATCTTCCCAATGAAGTGATCTTTAGGTAGGCCATATTCCGCTGCCCCATTCTGATAATATTCTCTGCTTTGATTTTGTTAAACACACACATGGTGGCAACAGAATGTGAAAGATAAAACATGAGTACATTTTTTATTATCAAAAGAGATACATTTATAGTACATGGTGTGACCGTTGGGTTCCACATCCCAAGGTCTCTTGGACTTCCTTAGTCTATTCGGCTTCCACACTAACCCATAGAGGATTAGGTGTTCAACATTCCCCCCCTTAATCCGAAGGGTTATGCATGTGTCCAAGAAGAGAGCTGTGATACAAAATGTGCAAAAATGCATGGCAACATTAGGTTGAATGTGCTCTCTGAAATGTTGGTATAAAGGGCGGTGGTTTAAGGATGACCACCAACACTGGAATGCTTAGTGCAATTCCTAGAACTCTTCCAAAATTGGCAAGAAGCTGAAGTCTTCTACTAGAGGAAGTGCTCCTGATGTTTTGAAGAGGGAAACCTTTAACCATGAAAGGGAGGTCTCACCCCGCATGAAAGGGTGAATTTCAACCTGAAAAGGGAAGTCTCAACCTGTGATGGTTTAAGGATGACCAACAACTTTGGAATGCTTAATAAAATTCCTGGAACTCTTCCAAGTCTGGGAAGAAGATGAAGTCTTCTGCTAGAGGAAGTGTCCCCAATTTTGTTCCTGGAATTCTTCCGAAACTGGCAAGAATCTGAAGTCTTCTGCTAGAGGAAGTGTCCTAGATTACCAACTGAAGGCATGCTCAGGGGCATCTTTGCCTCTGGCTACAACTTTGAATCTAGTATGGCAGGTTGTGGCTCAGGCTCGCTTGATGTGGCTTTGAAGCTTGTAGATGACCATCATTTCCCCCCTTGTTAGATACAAGGTGAAATGATGGAGAAAACTCAACTGCAAGTCTGTTCAATACTCTAGAACAAGTTCTGACATGTGACTGGAATATCTTCTTGGATGTTGATGCCCATTGCCAAGAAGTGATCCATCCAAGATGAATCTTTGTTCTTGCAGGAGGTTTGTTTCTGAAGCATCTGTTTGAAGAATGATTGGTTTTATGACAGTGCTTACATGGATGAAGATCAAAACAATCTGTTGTGGTTGTTGTGGAAGAGAACCAAAATCTGAAACAACTGAAGGTGAACTGTTATGAGGAGCAGGTGAAGATGAACCGTCCTGAAGAAATCTAGCACTTTGAACTTGGATTGGTTTGGAGTAGTCTGGAATATGAAAGGACACGTCCTTGTCATATCCAAGACCAGTTCTGTGCTTGTTGTGGACAAGCTCTTCCCAAGGTTTGATGATGGGCTTGGGAAGGGCAGGTTGAATTTTTGCTTTTGCATGCAAATCTATTGTTGTATTAGGCACTGAATCTGAATTTGCAACATTATTGACTTGTTGTTTATGGGAGTTTGTTTCATTGTTCTAAACAAAAACAGGTTCAAAATGATGACTCCATTGTTGTAATTCTACCTGCTGTAGCTGAGATTCAAGCTCCAAAAAATCAATGTGTTCTTCTGCATCTTGTAGACAGGTCTGCATTTCAAAGAGAGAGTCTTTGTTGATTTCGACTATGTTTTCGACACTAGAATGTATTAGAGTATTCAGTAACTCTAATACTCCATAAAGTCTTTCCATTTTGTCAACAAATCAAACTCTGTAAATGTGGAGGTTCAGCGTCAAAAATACACTTATTTTCAAAGATATTAGAAGTTGCTCCAATTTCGATTTGCACCAGGTTTTGGCTAAATGGTGAAATTATACAACTTTTGGAATAAGGGGATAACTTCTATATACTTTAATACTCTACGAGAACTTCAACACTGAACACAAAAATTATAATGAGTTTTAAATACAATGCCACAACTGGGGCAACAACAACTGCAAACTTGCTTGGATCCTTCAAATACTCCTTCACTTTCTCGGCCAGTGGAAAAGAATAGTCAAGTTCAATAGCAACTGCTAATACATTTTTGTAACCATTGATGATAGCATGTAGAACAACTGCAATTGTGGGATAATCTCATAAACTGCAAAGCTGAAAGCACATAAGAAGCGCCTTACATTTGCTAATTTTGAAATGGCAGATGATGAAGTGCTCACCCTCGAAACCCTCGGGTGAAACTTTGTTACGAGTTTTTCCAAAACAAGTGCTTACAATATCATCAATTTCTTCATATAAAATAAGCAAGACTGCAGTGAATGGCAGCACTCAAAAAAACATGCAAAAACTTAGCACATTGAGGAGGACATCTTTGTCAGCCCTTACAGGAAATAATCATCTTTTCTCCACGAAATGAAACTATTGATCTTTAGTTCAGTAGCGAGCAATGAAACAATACTCATATCTACACCACAGCCTCATGGGTTTCACATAACCAACACATCCTCTTTAACAAAAATGACTAGCGCATATTCTTTCACCATTTAATATATGTATCTACTATCAACCTTATTAAAAGTTCATACCACCAAACCAAGCATAGATCTCTTTAAAAGCATGTTCCTTAACATATTTCGGTCTTCAAAAGTCAACATACCTTAACCATTCAACGCATTCATTTTTTTTTTTCTTTTCAAACCGAGAGAAATAAAATATGTATAGCTTAATAGACTTAATCCCATCAATAAAAGGTCTCGTACAAATCACACCTCCTATTACACCTCCAATGGCAAAGCTTGGGCGCTGTTAAAACCGATCTAGATGCCAATTTGTTTTGCTTTTACGGCTTAAAAGGCCAGTTCTGGTTTGGTGAATGAATAACGCATAAACTAAAAGAAATTAAATGTCGGATCGATCATCGCGTCCAACTATCCCGCCTCTATGCGAGAACTTCAATCAAAAGTCGCACAATATCTCTTCCATGATGCGAGAATTTAGAGCTTTCAAGGGCGGACTCTGCGGTAAAATTCTCGAGTCTGACAGAGAAAAAGCTTAGATTGGACGGTCTTAGCGTAGAGGAATTGCAAGAACTCAAGCAACGACTCGAAATCTGGAAGAGGGAAGTCACATGCCTGCTTAGAGCTCTTCATGTCTCAGTTCAGGGTAGAGACGAATAGAAACCCTAGAAGTTAAAAATCAGACAAAAAAGGCGAGCAAGATCCAGGGAAGCTCGGTCTCAGGTTCCCGCCGGCCTCGGGTTCCTCCTTATTCCTCTATTTATTCTCCTCCTACTGATCGCAGTTATTGAAACCAACTTGACTTCTCCAAAATTAAGCTGCTACAGGAAAAAATGGTTCCAAGAGGAACTTCAGATATGTATCACAAACAACCAATGACTCCTTCGAATTTGCACGAAAAGAGGATACACACCATAGATTTTCATCCTTATAATCCACATTTAGTGTCTACAAGCTCAACTGATTGTACGGCAAGCGCTTGGGATGTGAGAAATATGCGAAAGAGGCAAGCTAAAAGCATTGCTACTGTGCGACATCATAAGGCAGCGCATTTTGCTTACTTCTCTCATAGTGGAAACTACCTTGCAACCACAAGCTATGATGACAGTGTGGGAGTATCGAATGGACTCAACTCATGGATTACAACTTTTATAAACCATTACAACCCACCGCATAGATGGATATCTTACATCAACAAAGATTACAACAACTTTACACAGCTCATTCATAACAGCAATTCCTACCAGATTTGCTAAGCATCCTTTCCTCCACGGTGTATTGGTAGGGGCCAACGCAAGTGGTCAGGTGTATCTATGGCTAAAACACTGAAGTACCTCAATAACGCTCTCGTTCTTTTGCGTTCTCAATAGCCAGAAACGAAATTGAAGTGAAGACTTGGCAATCCGACTCACAATCAACGTGGAGAGAGCAACTAGCAGACTTATGTGAAAGCGTTGTTATATATCAGCATGGAGAGAGCAGCGAACGGACTTATGTGAAAGCGCTATTATATATCAGCATGGACACTGAGACAACGTTTTGTAGGAGTAGTGATTGCTGCAACAAAACTTCTTCAAGGATACCATAGACAACGTTATATGAAAACAATGCAACAACGTTTATATGAAAGAATATATTATGCAAGTGGTGGAGGTGAGGTGTATACCATATTTTGGTGAGTAGACCCGGATTGACGAACTGTAATTCTCCACTCACAAATGGACTCCTCGCTCAAGTGTTACCCAAACTATAACGCAGAGGGCAAACCCTGATTATCATGCAGAGGGCAGATGTGTTAGGCTGCAGAAATGTAGAGCATGGCCGGAATAGGCAGGTGCGTTTTTTTTCTATTTGAGACAGTGGATAGAGAACCCAACACAAATCTCGCTGAGAGAGGTCAGCTAGACAGTTTGCAGCATGAAATAGGCATGCGCACAATAATGACAGTTCTATCCGTAGGAATGCAAAACTGACATGCACAGAGAGGCCACAACTAGTATTTCAAATTTGAGCAGGGCAGAAATTCGCCTGCAGCTCTGATACCATGTTAAACACACACATGGCAGCGACAGAATATGAAAGATAAAACATGAGAGTACATTTTTTATTATCAAATGATATACATTTATAGTACATGGTGTGACCGTTGGGTTCCACATCCCAAGGTCTCTTGGACTTCCTTAGTCTATTCGACTTCCACACTAACCCATAGAGGATTAGGTGTTCAACAGATTTCACCCTCGGTGAATTTGAAGAGGGATGAGGAACCCATTGATCCTTTTTTCCTTTCCTAACTGTCTTTGGTGATTGTTCTTTCACTCTAGCTTGGGCATTGTCTTCACCTCAGCTCTGATACCATGTTAATTTTAGGTATGTTCTATGTTTAGAGAAATTTATTTCAATTTTCACAGTTAGCTCAATATCTTTTCCAGATTAGCAATCACATCAGCATTAAAGTAAACTGCAGAGAGAACATAAACATAAATCGCAGAAGACGAGCTAAGACAAGAGGACACAAGATGTGGCGCTAGCCAGGGACAAACCCCAATGTGGGGAAACCCTTGATCAATTCTTCTTATATGTTCTTCAATAGTTCAGCAGAGAGAGAGAGAGGATAGTCATTACAACAGAAGTCAATTTTTGATTATCTAGATAAGAGCAGCATAGATCATCTCTAAGAAGATGATACATGAGATCAGTTGAAGACATGTTGCTTCAATTGATTCTCCAAGGTGACTCCACTTATCATTGTGTTGCATCTCGTCATCATGTTGCACCTCACTGTGCTGCACCACGTTGCACCCATCATCACAATATTGGACCTCATGACCATGATGTACACATCATACTGCTGCACCTTATGTTGCACTGCTGTCCGATGTGCCATTGTTGCACCATGATAGCCACTGCTGTCCTATGTTGCATACTGTCGTTCCACTATTAGTGACATAGCCATTCCATGTTAGCTTGTTGTCCCATTGTTTTTGTTGTTGTTCCATCATAGTATGCTGCTGTCCCATCAATGTCATTGCTGTCCCAACATAGAACGCTGCTGTTCCATAATCTATGTTGCCAGGAAACGTGGGTTCGGGGACGGGTACGGGGACGGGGACGGGGATGGGGACGTCATTTTCTGAAACAGGGTGCGTGGGTTCGTCGGGGGTATATTATAATTTATATAATAATATATAATATTATATTATAATTTATATATGAATTTGTATATTTTAACTTTAAACAAGAAAATTAAAATACTTATGATTTTAAACTTTAAAATTTTTAACATGCACATCATTGAAATTCAACGATTTTGAAATTTCAAAATTTCTAGTGTTATATCAGTGCAATGGTTTTACTTATTACTAAGAATACGATATATTCCATTCATTCTACATCAAAATTTGCTTGAGGCATTCCAAACAAAACTAGGAAATTTAAATACTTAAATTAAAGCTAATGGAACAATGGTCCGACTCTCTCATCCATAGCAACTGGAGGTAGGCTCATAAGGCCATCTGGTTTATCTCTCGCCACACACATAGCATCATTTTGTTATTGGCCCCCTCCTCTTGAAAGGACCCTTCCTTGTACCAAGATCGTTTTGAGATATAGACAAGTTGCTATGTATGTACACTAAGTTCTTGCCTTCTTTGAGCCCAACCTATTTCTTACTGAATGGATAAAGGCATAAGTACTCAAATTCCTCTCAAAAGATGCAGAACTAGCTACTTAGAATATTAGGGGAAGCCCATTAAATTAATTAACAATTTAAAAATAAAAACTAAAATGAACTCCAAAGAACCCGATTTTGGGGTTCCAAGTACCCATCATCAGGGTTCTTCATACCTGTCAAGACAAAGGAACCCAAATTTCTTTAATGGAGAACCCGGTTCTTCATAGAAGAACCCGGTTCTTATGGGTTCTTCTCAGAAGCACCCATACAAGAATCTGGTACTTGGGTTCGAGAACCCGGGACGGGTTCGAGAACCCCACCCGCGGGTTCGGGAACCCGTGCAACATAGCCCATAATAGTATGTTGTTGTCCCATCAATGTCATTGTTGTCCCATCATAGTATGCTGATGTCCCATCACTGTCATTGCTGTCCCAATTGCTATTGCAGCACTATGTCTTGCTGCTGTCCCAATTGCTAGCATTGCTGTCCTGGGCATGTTTGAGTCCTCAATCTCTCATGTTGTCCCTGTTTTGAGGGTCACCTACAGCCCACTTTTTCAGCAGTATTAGGGCTGCATCTAGGGCACCGTATGTTAGCGTTAGGGCAGCCTTTAGACAGCGTTTGGGCTGCCGTTTAGGGCTGTCTTTTAGACTGTGTTTAGGGCTTCTCTTAGACTGCTTCTAGGGCTGCATTTTGGACAGCGTTAGGGCCTCTCTTAGACTATGTCTAGGGCTGCATTTTGGACAGCGTTTAGGGCTGCTCTTAGACTGCATCTAGGGCTGCATTTTGGACAGCATTTAGGGCTGCTCTTAGACTGCGTCTAGGGCTGCCTTTTGGACAACGTTAGGGCATTTCTTAGACTACGTCTAGGGCTGCCTTTTGGACATCGTTAGGGTCTCTCTTAGCTGAGATAAGATTCCTCCAAGACTGCGGGTAGGGCATGCTTCCTTGACAACGTTTTTGACTTCTTCTTTGACAACGTCTAGGGCTAGGGCATCTCCTCTAGGACAGTTCCCTTAGTCTTCTTTCCTCCAACATTTGGGGCTTCCACTCCTAGATTTCCCTTCCACTAAAACCCAAGACAAGCGGAGAGAAATCAAGATAGAAGTGTGTGTGAGAAATGACTCTCAAGTCATCTCCTTTTATACTAAAACGTTGAGCACTTGTGGGGTTTATTTGGTTGTTGGCCGACCTTGACGAATTGTCTTATAACACAAATAAATTCATATATCCATGAATACTTATCGGAATCGGATGATCTTTAGATCAACCCTACACCTCTCGATGAGAGGGATCCAAAAAAAATATCAACTGCCGTAAATAAGATGACCCACATGGAGTTTGTCCCTAGATTCCAATTTAACAACATTGCCCTAGGAGGTTGATGCAGCCAAAAGAAAAGTAAAAAGCTTATCATGACCACAAGCAAGAAACAAAAGAAAGAAAACCATAAAATGAAAAAAATTGTCAGGACACTAATATTAGCACATGGGAAAAAGTCAAGCATGAGCTCTACCCCTTATCATTACAGCCATCACCCATGTCCTTGGGCCAATATTGCCCTATCACATTAAAAAGGAACCCTTGCATGTCCTTGTTGAAGAATGTAACTAGTCTTTGTCTTCATAATTGTATTTGAGTCATGATGTAGTGTATTTATCAAAAGAAAGAAAAGAAAAAATGTTATTATAAAAGAAAGTATATTTTTAAGCATGGGTTTCATGCTTTCATTTATTTTATCTCTAGATCAAAAGCACCCATTGAGTGCTCTAGGGTTTGTGTCTTGTGTTGAAGTCAAATTCATTATATGTTAGACCCTTCCTAGGCTCATTGTGTCAAAGTAATAAGTTCATTTTTTTGACATTGGTCATGTAAAACCTTCCTACATCAAGCCGGCCTCAACATTTGTCTAGTCGACCTCATGAAGGAGGTGCAACTACTATATATAGAGGAGCACTAAGACCTTGTGGAATTATGATCACTCATTCGCTCAATCTGAAACATTTTCTAGTAAATGAAGGAATGCAAAGACTAAAGGAAGAAGAGATGCGGTCTCTACAATTAGAATCTTTGCTTAAGATGATTGTACAACAAAGAAATCTAATTGTAGAGATTGCTTCAAGAAATCTAAACTTACATACCTTTCAAGATGATTGTTTCTCACTGAATATAAATTCATGGCAATATTATCAACTGAACTTGCCAATATGTATTGGAGGATTGCAGTTTTAAATTTTTATCATCTATATATTATTAAATACGAGCAAATCTACGTTTTCACTTGGTGGTAAATGATGTTATCTTTTCTTCTCTAAAGTCACGTCTTACAGAAACCTAAGCCGAGTAATCCATAACACCTGCTTTATGTGTATTCTTTTGGGGTTCCTCTTTTTTTTGGAGGGTTTGGCAATGTGATCAACCATAGATTTTAAATTTTATGATTCCTCCCAGTGATCTGGTACTCTGGATTGATAATTTATTATTCATCAAGATATCATCTATTATGAAATCCGATACCGATCCCTCTACATTCATAATTTGACATTGTGATAGATTCAGACTGCTGTGGAGAACTGGGCACAATTTTAAGCTCTGGTCTTTATTTTGTTCAAAGTCACAGTTACAATCTCAAGGCACTAGGGAATTTCTGTAACTCAATGTACACCTAAATCTGGAAAGCATCCTAGCATATTTGATAGGGAATATTAGTGATTTGCATATGATAGGGATATTTAATTATTATTTACATGCCATAGGTTGATTATATTCATTATATTGTTTTTATGAGTAAGCCAGTGTTGTCATACTCTTCCCAGATTTGTGAATCTGGCTGAGACTCGCCAAGTCAGCTCTACGCAAATTACTTGCCTTAAACCCCACTGGAAAACTCCCTACTCTGCTGTCTTGGCTGAGACTTAGCAGATTTGCAAGTCCAATCCAGGCTCAGCCGACTCAAAAGCAGCAGTCATGAATATTTCAAATACGGATTTTAATGTTGCAGTAGGTGTATACACATAAATGTACACTTCTACGAGCATGGTGATTATGTGGTACCTCTTCTTGTATTTGATATATAAGAAACATATGCTTTATGGTTGTTCGAGAAGTATAATTTGCATCTGATGTTAGCACCGGGCAATAAAGGTTCTGCAGAAGCCAAGTTACTTTTAGGAGTATGCTTTCAGTACTTGATGTCATTTGACACACATTATTGTCATGCTTGATGCTATATTTGTCTAATAACTTTGCTTTGAAAATCATTTAACCAGTAGGGAAAGTCTTGTGCAGGTCAGGACATATTGCTGATGCAGCACCTCAGATATTTTAGTTATTTATGTATATAATTTAAGAAATCAAAGGGATTTTACACTTATTTTCTGTTCCTTGTGCTCTTGTATAATAACCATGAGCAGCTATAAAGATACCTCACAAATGGAAACTTCTGACTATTATTGTGCCATCTCCTAAAGTTGTCGAGACTCTTGACTTTTTTCTACCACCCTTGGTTGGTTGTGGAAGCTCATGAGATCTTCTCTCATTGCATGAAGCTCAAATATATTCGAATCTATGCTACATGTTACAAGAGGAACAAGCAGTGAAGAGTATGCCACTTTGCCCACTCGAGTAGACCATTGTTAAATAGAGAAAAGACTGAGTATCAAATTTGGGTCGTGCTGCGGTAGTAAGCACTCCAGTACAATATATAACTCACAAGCATTGCATAAACAGTGATTACAATTCGTTAATTATTGAATATAATGTGGACATCTGTGTATTTTCTTACAAATTGTTTTGTTAATCACCTATCCCGCATACCAAGTGGTATTAGAGCTTAGGTCTTTCTACCTGCAAATTTCTCACCAATTTACTAACTGCTTTCTTTTTGTTCCATGTTCTATTTCCTTACGCCAACTCTCAAAGTGCAAATCAAACACGACTCACATACAGACCTGATCTTCTGAATTTCTGCAGAGACTGGTTTTATAACATATATGGATTGGAATGTCATTATCTCTATTATTGCACTTTGTTGCTAGTTCTCATGATTTGTTGAGCATTTTTCTCCTACTTTGTTGAGGTAGTTCTCTTGAAGTAAAGGTATATAAGCTAGTGTTTTATTCAATAAAAATTAGCCAGAGGTTTGTATTCCTACATTTCATGTAGAACTCTGCTAAGGAGTGATTGGTATCAGAGCTAGATATACATAATGCATACATGTCAAAAAGAAAACTGTAGAGGGTAAAGTTGCACTGCCAAAAGCTTAAAGATCAGGAGTTTACGAAATGTTTTGCAAGTTGTGTCAATTCACATTTACCTACCTTGAAATTTGGTAAATGTTCTTTTTCATAAATTGTCTTCAAACACTATATTGTTTAGACTCCGAGCTTCTTTGTGACAATGCCTTTTCTGGTGATTTTGCCAACTTTGATGCATTTTCATTTGGTATTCATGACTAGGGGTTTACATGCCTTCTTTTGGTAGTCATTCATGCATTCAATGTCCCCAACCTAGCTTTTTGTTGTATCTTTTGGAGGCATGGAATACCTCCGTTATGCTTTAATGACTTTGTCATTTGCATCACACTGCTTTATATGGTGTTATAGGTTTTTTAGAAACTTATTTGATAGAAGTGCTTCAGTGAGATTCGAGCATTCTCCTGATCCAATTTGGGTTTGGGTTCAATCTTGTTGATCCACATCACTGTGACAGAGTTTCTTCATTCTGCAATTATTTGCAAGACTTCGTCTCGTTTGGCTCTTGTAGGGTAAAGGTTGGTTTCTTTTCAATTGTATGCTGTCTTATCAAAATTGTCCAGATCTACTACTTCCTACCTTATCACTTAGCAAGGTTTGGCATCTACATCATGCTACATCAGCATTTTCCTTCTCTCCTAAAAGCATTGGAGGCTTCTATGTTTGGGAGGAATGATATTGAATTTTAGTGCCTAGCCTTTGATAAAGATATTTAATTCATTATTTATATGTCATAGGTTGATCATATTCTTTATCTTGTTTGTATGAGTGAACATCAACGTAGAAAAACATGGTTATAAGTTTATCTATTATTGTGCACTAGTTGAGATCTCATCTCTAACTATTTCTATTATTGTACGTTTTATGTTAGTTCTTAGGATCTTGTTGAGCATCTCTCCTAGTTTGTTGAGGCAGTTCCCTTGATGTAAAGCCCTGTTGGTGTTAAGTTAATGTTTTGTTTGATTAAATTTAGTCAGAGGTTTGTGTTCACAACTCTGCTCATGACTGGTTAATACCACATCATTATTATGTTTTACATCACATCAATTCTATAGGTTAGGCCGCCATATCTAACCTAGTAGTTCTAACATTGCTATAAAATTCAGACTAGTTATGATAAATTAATATAAATTGGACATCAATTTCAGGGTAGGTGATGGACCAATTGCAGGATCTTCAGCATATGCTGACCAGGAAGTTGGTGCTTGTGGTGCAACAGGAGATGGTGATGTGATGATGCGATTTTTACCATGGTACGGTTTTATGTAGCTACATTTAGTGTATGGTCTCTGATCAACCGAGGGCTGCTCAAATGGCTCTTTTGGGTAAAATGTGTCATTTGATGTATGGTCTCTGATCAACTAACGGCTTATTTTTTGCAGCTACCAGGTTGTGGAGAGCATGAGGCAAGGCATGACCCCCGAGCATGCTGCTGTTGATGCCATTTCACGGATCAAGCGAAAAAATCCCGATTTTGTTGGAGCTGTGTTTGCTGTTAATGTTGAAGGAATTCACGCTGGTGCCTGTCATGGTTGGACTTTCCAGTATTCTGTAAGAACTTCAGACATGGAAGATGTTGAAGTTTATACTGTTTCCCCACACAGTGTCTAATATTGAGTCGCATCTTATTTGAATCCTGGCACGCTGTACTTGAAGAAGCAAAGGCTTATTATTTTGCTTTTAACAATCTATGATGTGCATCTATCGATCAAGTTTCACTGTGAGTGAAGCTGGTTCTATGTTTTAACTTGTAACTAATTAGTCTAAATCAGGTCAGATTAAACTAGCTGTTGAAAGTCCCGCCCGAGTGCCCATAATTACTGAAGGAAACTTAAATGGACAAAGGAAATTTTATGCTTCTGTGTAGTTATTTACATTGATGTATGAGTATATGGGTGTCATTATGATAAAATGGAAGTCCTTTGAATTAGAAATTGTTTGAATAAAATTATTATGTAGAGCTCTGCTGAATATTTTAACTACTAAAATCAATATGTTTCAACGATGGGGTTTACAAAGTATTTCACGGCGGTTTTGGGTTCAAGATGTACAAGGGGCTTTTTTGTTTTTCAGTTATATACTTTAGTACCTGTAGATGGGATCTCTTCTAAGTCTCATCATGGTTAAATTTCCTGGCAATGAAATTTGGAATGTGGAAAAATTCAGTAAAGAAAACTAAATAAATTTTATTATAATGTGATATATTCAAATATAATTTCAAATTTGATTGAAAAGTCCAATTAAATGTTCACATGAACATGTTAAGACAAATACAGTTTTTTTGTAACTTCATATTTAAACTATGTTCAATTAAATGGCTACATATGAACAAAACCTAGCTCTCCAAATCCTAGCTAGGGAAAATCAAGAAAACCCTAGCATCCAATAATATTCATGTTCAAGGGTCACTCCAATGCATAGATGCCATTTTCTTCTCTTCTTCATGTTGGGGTTTTATCAATGTAGGTGGAATTTGTTGAGTGGGTGGCCCAAATCCCACTTGTGCAAATCGTTGCACTACACACAATATAACAAAGATGGTTAGAAATAATTACAAAACATAAACATAATTTATTGCATCCAAATATGAAGGAACAAACATGTAAACAAAACAAACAAACACAATATCAAATGGGAAGCAAAACCCTTTATTGATGGTGGATCAAGATGACAATGGTCTGCAAAATGAGACATTGAGGAAGATGTAGAGTTGAAGTAGCCCTTTCCAAGCCTCCAAAGGAGGCTCCTTTCTTCTCCTTCTATAAGTCCTCTCTCTCCTTAAGAAGTTTGAAATTGCAAGTTAGCAATGTGCATGCAATCATGTTTGAAAGTTTGAATGAACTCCAACAAGATTTTGACAACATGACAATACAACTCTTCTCTTGCTAAAATGGTTGCCCAAGATTGGCATTTATAATCTTACTTCAACAACTATATAGGACTAGTTCATTCAATGGAGGTTGATTCCATTGTGTGCTCCTCATGCTTGAGGGGAACATGATATAACCCTTGGAGTGTCCAAGTACTCGTCCTCTAGTGTGTGGGAGCCCAAAGAGAGCTTATTCAAACCTTGTACTTTCCTTTGACAAGATCTATGTGTTTTCTAGCATTACTTTTTATGGAAGTGTTGCTTTCTATGGATCCACATGATTGTCAAGAAACAATCACATGGATTGTGTAAATCTAGAATCGTGTGACTCCGTACAAATGGAAAAGGAATCATTTAATAAAGTTTGATCAATTGCTTACACAATGCTAATTAATTGTGTTGGGAACCCTTCTCTTGATGAATTAATGAAGTTTTTCAGTGATAACCTGTATAGTTGTGTGAGCAATTTTTAGGTGATAACAATTACAAAACCTTAATTTCCAATTTGTAGGGGATAAGCCCTAACACTAGACCTCCAAGATGCTCCAAAATACTTGAAGATCAAGAAACCTTATCGATGAGAGAGAGAGAGAGACAAAGAGAGCACATGTGAAGACTCTACAAAGAGAGAGAGAAAGAGAGCACATGTGGAGCGGTAAGGGAGGACAAGAATACAATGTGGAGCTTAGCCCTTACAAGAAAATTATAATGAGCACTTGAGACCAACACAAGTGGGACACTATACTCTAAAGTACTTGTATCATGCTCCAAGGTAATGGTGTGCACAAGAATGGCTCCAAGGTGTGATGTAACTATGCAAGGCAAGTCTACATCCATCCATCACAAGTATCCACAAACTTCATCGATCCTCCTAAGCAATGTACTCTATTGGCTCAGTGGACCCTGCAAGAATGCTTTGGAAGCCCATAGGATCCTTGAACCATTTTTAATCATTTGAATAGGAATCCAAGTTGCCACATGCCAAGGAGGATTTGGCACCCTTCTCCAAGTTGCACAATGCCCTTCATGCAATGTAGGGTGCTCTTCAAGCAAGTGTATCATTCATGGAGCCCCATTGAAGGACATCCACCAAACTGTAAGAGAACTCCAATTCTCAACAAACAAACATTAAGCCGACAACCATATGAGGTTGAGCATGTTGATCAGTGGTTGTCAATGATGTCAACCCAAGCAGCATCGAGGGCTACCTCGATCTTGCATGGGAATTTTGACTTGACAACTTACTCTATTTTGAGCCTAGCATCTTCTAGATGGATTTTACTCCTCAATATGTTTCTGTAGATATATGGCATGCCAAATAATTTTTCACGTTTTGAGAGATATTCGTGTTTGAAGTTAGTAACCCCAGTTATTGGGCTAAAACACTATGGGGTTGTGGCATGGCACTCATAATTGGCTGTGGTCATTGAATAGTCAATAATTAATAATGTTTTTTTTGCTCCTAAAATCCCTGCAATGTTCCCTTGTTGAGGACTCTCTCAACTCAAGACATTCATATAAATAATGACCCTCATATCCTCCTCTAGTAGGGATTTTGTGGCTTCAAACAGGGCATGGTGATTTTTTTGCTCCTAAAATCCCTCCAATGTTCACTTGTTGAGGACCCTCTCAACTCAAGACATTCATATAAATAGTGACCCTTATATCCTCCTCTAGTAGGGATTTTGTGGCTTCAAACAGGTCATATTTTTTCTTCTTTTTTTTTGCCAAGCTTTAGAAGCTAAAATTAAACCCATTTGAGCCAAAATCTTGATGAATCTCATGAACGAATTTCAGATCTTGGTTCGCTATATTTTCGAAGAGATGATCTGAGGAAGTTAGGGTTTTTGCAGACTTCCGAATTCCATGTCAAACAGGTGACATTGGAAAAATCGTCATAACTTTCTCTTTGAGCATTGGATTCAAATTTCATAAATAGTGACAGAAAGAGGACAAATTGTAGTTTGTTGAGTATCGCTTTCAGGGTGGAAGGTCGCAATAGTGACACGTGGCACTTCATACAAGTTCGCTCGACTGAACCATTCTATAATCAGGGCATCATGGGAGATTGAGCATAACTCTTTCTTGAAAAATCCAATCTTGATTAGACATGGTGGGTTGGAAAGAGGACTCAAAGGGCTACCATAGGATGAAATTTCAGACCCTGGAGATCCGAAATTACATAGATACAACATATTCAATATCGAGCTCCTAGAAGGAAAGAAAAAGCATGCATCCAAGGATCACTGCAGTGAGGACCACACATCAATAGTCAAGGGTAAGTCTCCTGCAGTGAGGTATGTATGATTAGTGTTTACATTTGAATTTTGAGTATCATCTCTGACATATGTTTTTGCAGGACAACGTAAGTATATACAAGGTCTTGGTTATATCTCTATGTCTCTATATGTCACAGTTAGTTTTGATACCACATTTTGGATGTCCTATTCTTGATACTACACATTTGATGCTACATATTCTTGATGTTACACCAAGTCTGCTAAATCTATATGATGTTGTAAGTTCATGTTACTTGCCTTGTCATAGTTGATAGAATGGTCTCTATTGTTGTACTTAGAACTTGGTCCCTCACAAGTCTAGGGTTTGTCATCAATTTTTATTGTATATATCTTTAGGTCAGTTTTGGATATAGTCTTGCATAGAGTCCAGGCCTATATCAAGAGTGAGTCTTTGTCTACTGCTACAACAAGTCAACAACAAAAGTGACAAGCACACTACAGATATGCATTGTAATTTTAATTTGTATTTATTCATTATTATGCACTTACATGTGTTTTGCAAACAGAGGTAAGTTGAAAGGTATTTTGTTTTGTTTTGGGATTGGTTTCGTCGGGCAAATTTTGCATGTAGGTAGAAGAAGATTCAAGTACAACATCAAGCAAGAATTCAAGAGTAGAAGTACCAAATCAAAGGAAGCATTGTAGCGAGACATCCTTGAAGACATGACAACCATCCAGATATCGTGAAGTATTGTTAAGGCTAAGAGTCATCATTGTATAGTTGTAAAAGAATCATTTATAAAAGAGTCATCGTTGTAAAGTTGTAAAAGAGTCATCATTGTAAAGATTGTAAAAGAGTCATTTGTGAAAGAGTCATTTTGCCTAGAGTCGAAGAGACAATGTTGGGAGGTATAGGAGTCATTGTTGGGATAATGTCATGGTTAGGTTGCAAGTCATAGAGTGATTAGGTATTTGGTCAAGTACACGAAAATCATTGTACATCTTATTGCATCGTGGATTGTTGTCCCTGGTTTGGGAATCCACAGTGTTGTCTTATTTCAGTCATTATAGGGTGGTAGGGTGGTGCTAGGGCGAGTTGTGGATCGCTAGGGTGTTAGGGCATCCATTCAGTTGATTACTGAGGAAACTAAGGCGTTGGGGCATCCTTATAGAGGGAGTTGCAGAAGAATGTTTTTCTAGAATTCTAGGAAGTTGTTGCTTTCATTTCTATTGGGGCTGAAGATTAAAGAATTTATTAGAAAAACGTTTGGTGGTTTTTGATCTGGAGGGGGTTTTACACCTCAAATTGTCGTGTCTATTGTGTTCCTTTATTTACTGTTATTATTGCATAAACATTATTAATAATTGAAGATTAACTAGTGCTCTGAAAATATTTAAAAGTGTTGATTGCTAAGGAACACTGATTCACCCCCCCCGCTCCCCCCCAGTATTTCCAACAATTGGTATCAGAGTTTGGTTCCTTCAATAGCAGTCTAACTACTGGAAGGAGATCATGGAGTATACTAAGAATAGAATTCCTTTGTTCAATGAAAATAACTATGCACTTTGGAGTGGAAGAACATAGGTTCATTTGCTGGCGAAAGTATACAAAGTACGGGAAATTGTTGACAAAGTCTTCAAATCGACCCAGGATGAACAAGGTAAGAAAAATCTGGTATATGATGCAAAAGCTAAAGATCTTATTAAAAGTGGGCTTATCGAATCTGTTTATCTTAAGGTATTGAGTTGCAAAACTGCTAAAGAGGTATGGGGAAAGCTTGAAAATATATATGTAGGTGACTCAAAGGTGAAAGAAGCAAAGCTTCAAATTTTTAGGGAAAAATTTGAGCAACTCAAAACGAGGGAAGATGAAGATATTGCTGCATACTTTCAGTGTGTTGATGAAACAACAAATACATTGGAAGGTTTGGGAGAACCTGTTGAAACGAAAATTGTTGTCTGAAAGATCCTCAGAACCTTGCTAGCAGGATTTAACCCTAAGGTATTTGTCTTGGAAGATAGATCGAATCCGACCAATCTCAGCATAGATGAATTGCATGGAATTCTTATGGCATATGAAATGAGGATTGAAGAAGAGGATGGCACATCTGACTGAGAAACAACATTTGCCGCATCTAAGAAGAATAGTAAAGACAAGCAGACTCCGAAAGAAAGAAAAAAAACTTGCAATTGTAAGGATGAGTAAAAGGAAGAAGATGAAGAAGAATTCTTAGATAAAGAATTTGCCTACTTCACGTGGAAAATGAGAACAAGTACGTGAAAATTCAAAGGTAAACTTTTATTAATATGTTTTGATTGTGGTGAGGTTGGGAATTCTGCAGCCAAATGTCCTCACAAAAATGAGGGTGTTACGAAAGGGAAGAAAAGTCATAAGAAGTTCAATAAGCAAGGGAAGAAGAAATGGTTTAAGAAAAGTTTCTTCTCCAAAGAAGATAGTTCCTCATCCGGAGAAGACAGTGATAATGAAGAAGAATTCAACGGAAGGGTATTATTTATGGCCAAGCACATTAAACAAGAGTCACCTGACAAAGAAGGAGACAAAGAAGAAGAAATGACTGAAGTCGAATTTCAAAATGAAGTAATCAGGGTTATCAAAGAGCTCAAGGCCGAAAAGAAGCATGTTAACACTCTTGAAGATAAATTGAAGACATAAACGGAGCAGGTCCTCAATCTTAAAATCAAGTTTGAAGAATACAAACGAATTGAAGAATCACTCAGGAAAGAAGTAAAGGAAAGCAACAAGGAGAGAGAAGCATTGGAAGCTGAAATAGTTTCTCTGCTAAAGGAAGTAAAAAGTGGAAAACTCTTCAAGACTACACCAACAGTTCAAAGGCTTTGGACGAACTCATCAGCAACCAACGATCATGCAGTGACAAGACTAGTCTTGGTTACAAAGAACAATCCAAAAAGGATTCAAATCCTTCTATGCCAACTAAAGAAGATGGATATGCAAAAAGGGTAGATCCCCCAGCTAGATCGAGAGATCAAGACTCGTAGGAAGAACCTTGGAAGACAATTCCTCGAAGTAGATTTCCTCCCGGGTATCAACCTATCTAGTATGGTCACTGTTAGTCATGTGGAAGGTTTGGACATAAAACTGTAGAATGTCGCATGTATGGAAATTATTCTAGGAGGTGTTTCAGAAATGGATATTCCAGAACTTGACAAGATATCAACAGATTTGATTATCTGAGAGATGATGTTGAATGTTACAAATGTAACAATTTTAGATACCTGGCTAAAGATTGTAGACTCGGAAGCTCTCCAAAGGGGTTCACACAAAATCGAAATGAACAAATATGGAAAAAGAGGACTAAAAGGTGTGCTCTCGCTCTCAAGGATCAAAGCAACAGAAACGTGTGGTATGTTGACAGCGGTTGCTCAATGCATATGACTGGAGATAAAAATAAATTCATATCTTTGAAAGAAAAGAAGGATGGAACAATGTCTTTTGGAAATGATTGGGCTTCAAACGTCATAGGAACAAGTACAGTCACTCTTGGAAGCAAGGATGCATTAGCAAAGGATGTGCTATTGGTTGAAAATATGAATCACAATTTGCTCAGTGTTGGACATATGTGCGATCAAGGGCACACGATGTTATTCAACTCGAAGAAATGTGAAATCAGGAAAGGCAAGTTTGGTAAAATTTTGGCTATAGCAAGCAGAGCTCTAAATGACATATACATTTTGGATGAGACACCTAAAGGGTGTTTCTTGGCAAAAGAAGATGAGAGCTGGTTATGGCACAAACGAATGGGACATATAAATTTCGACAATTTGGTCAAGATCAACAAAAAGGAAGCAGTTAGAGAAATGCAGAAAATTTCGAAACCTTCCAATATGACATGTGAATTTTGTCGGCACAACAATAGACAAAAATTGAATTCAAGACAAAGGAAAACTTTGCATCACGTCCATTGGAATTAATAAATACTGATCTATGTGGTTCAATGAGAACAAAAGTCTTAGACAACAAATTATAATTTATGCTAATGATAGATGATTACACTAGAATGACAACCATCGGTTTCCTGAAGAAAAAGTTTGAGGCATTCGAGTGTTTCAAAATATAAAAGGAATTGGTCAAAAACGAAACTGATTTTAAGATCAAATGTTTGAGATCAGATAATGGTGGAGAATTCACATCCAAATCATTTCAGTAATACTGTGACAAAATGGAATAAAAAGGCAATTCTCAATAGCCAGAACACCACAGCAGAATGGAGTTGATAAAAGGAAAAATAGAACTGTACAGGAAATGGCTAGAACAATGTTAAAGGACTCAAACTTAGATGATAGATTCTAGGTTCATGCAATTGATATTGTTGTATTCATATTAATGAGAGGCTTGCTCAGGAACAACTATAGCATGACTCTATACGAACTATGGAAAAGAAGACCGGCTAACATCAAAATTTTCAAAATATTTGGAAGTAAATGTTACATCAAAAGAGAAGACCAAAAATTGGGCAAATTCGATTCCTGTGTTGACGAAGGTATTTTCATTGGTTATTCATGTAAAAGAAAGGCTTATAGATGCTACAATCTGAAGTGAAAACAAATAGTTGAAAGCATAAATGTTACTTTCGACGAAAATGGTGTTCTAAAGGATAACAATGAGATCATCTCTCCAAGCAAATCTAAGGGGCTTGAGGTAGAATCTATGAAGGATGAAGAAGCTGCTCTAGAACAAGACCAATCAAATAAGGAAACAACAGTCAACCAAGAGGAAATAAGAAATGATCCGCAGGATGTACAAGAAACTTATCCAAAAGTTTTAAAAGAATGGTGTCAAAAGATTCATCTGTCAAATCAAATCATCGACAACATAAATGAAGGAATTAGAACCAGAAGAAGTCGAAAACTTCGTTCATCACATCAAGCCCATCTTTCTTTATTAGCGACTTTTGAACCTAACAATTTTGAGAAAGCTAATCAGAATGAACATTGGGTAGCAGCTATGAATGAAGAACTGGATCAAATTGAGAAGAATGATACTTGGGAATTGGTTCCATGACCAAAGGATAAAAATGTTATTGGAACTAAATGGGTCTTCAGAAACAAATTGAATGAGGATGGAAGGAACAAGGCAAGATTAGTCTGCAAAGGATATGCACAAGTTGAAGGAATCGATTTTGAAGAAAAATTTTCTCCCATTGCCAGAATGGAAGCTATTAGGATGTTTCTTGCTTATGCTTGCTCGAGAAAAATCAAGGTCTACCAAATGGATGCTAAGTCAGCTTTTCTAAATGGTGAATTGGAGGAAGAAGTTTACATTGAACAACCCAAAGATTTTTTGCTCTCTGACACAAAAGGCTACGTTTGCATATTAAAGAAGTCTCTATATGGTCTCAAGCAAGCTCATAGGGCTTGGTATGCTCATCTTGACAGATACCTACATCAACAAGGATTCAAGAAAGGAAGTGCTGACAACAATCTTTATGTGAAAGTGGATCGAGATAACCCAACAATTATCAAAATATATGTGGATGATATAATATTTGGAAGCAGTGATGACAGATTAAGTAAAGACTTTGCCACAAAAATGCAAAGTGAGTTTGAAATGTCTATGCTTGTCAAACTAACATACTTTTTAGGGCTTCAGATTTCTCAGCAGGATAAAGGAATATTCATATATCAAACCAAGTACATCAAAGAAATTCTCAAGAAATTCCAAATGGAAGATTGCAAGTCAGTCCTTACCCCATGGTAATAGGTTGCAAGTTAAGCTAAGAAGACTCATCAAAGGATGTGGACCAAAGGTTGTATAGAGCCCATGATTGGTAGTCTCCTATATGTGACAGCCTCCCAGCTAGATGTGATGCAAGCAGTAGGACAAGTAGCATGATTCCAAGTAGCACCAAAAGAATCTCATATCATTGTCATCAAAAGAATTATTCGATATCTTAAGGGCACAATGAAATATGGTCTCTGGTATCCCAAAGGAAATGATCTAGTCATCCAAGCTTATATAGATGCATATTGGGCAGGAAGTGTTGATGATCTTAAGAGTACCAGTGGAGCAGCGTTATACCTAGGTGGTTGCCTTGTCTCATGGTTAAGTAAAAAGCAGTCTTCAATATCGTTATCCACAGCGGGCGCAGAATACATCATGGCAACAACTTGTTGTACTCAAGTTCTCTGGATGAAGCAAACCTTGCAAGGTCTTCAAGTTAAGTTTGATGAGCCTATTCCCATCTTCTGCGATAACACCAGTGCCATCAGTATCTCCAAAAATCCTGTGATGCATTCCGAAACAAAGCACATTCCGATCAAATATCATTTCGTTAGAGAGAAGGTCACCGAAAAGAATATCAAGCTTGAATATGTTGGCACAAAGGAACAAATTGCTGACATATTTACCAAACCATTACATCATGAAGCATTTGAGAATATTCTCCAAAAGTTTGGGATTCTCCCAAGTTCTCATTAGAATCTTTCTCTTATCTAACTAAGTAGAAAGGGGGAATGGAGGTGTGTACAGGTCCGTAGGATGACAGTTTGTCAAGGGGAGTTACCCTTTTCCATTGATAACAAAGGGGGAGAGAAGGCAGTAGGAAGAGGTGTCATGATCGCAGGGGGAATACTTGTGTTTCCATCAATGCCAAAGGGGGAGATTGTTGATCAATGGTTGTCATTGATGTCAACCCAAGCAACATCAGGGGCTACCTCGATATTGCATGGGAATTTTTACTTGACAATTTACTCTATTCTAAGTCAAGGATATTCTAGATGGATTCTACTCGTCGAGATGTTTCCATCGATATATGGCATGCCATGTAATTCTTCACGGATTGAGAGATATTCGTGTTTAAAGTTAGTAACCCAAATTAGTGGGCTAAAACCCTATGAGGTTGTGGCATGGCACTTATAGTTGGTTGTGGTCATTGAATAGTCAATAATTAATAATTTTTTTTTCCTCCTAAAATCCCTCCAACGTTCACTTGTTGAGGACCCTCTCAACTCAAGACATTCATATAAATAGTGACCCTCATATCCTCCTCTAGTAGGGATTTTGTGGCTTCAAACAGGTCATCGTGGCATTGTCGCTATAAAGAAAACATATGCGAAGCTTCAGAAGCTGAAATTAAAACCCATTTGAGCCGAAATCTTAGTGAACCTCGTGACCGAATTTCATATCTTGGTTCACTATATTTTCAGAGATATGATCTAAGGAAGTTAGGGTTTTTGCAGGCTCCTGAATTCCATGTCAAACAGGTGATGTTGGGAAAATCGTCATAACTTTATCTCTGAGCATTGGATTCAAATTTCGTAAATAGTGATAGAAAGAGGACAAACTATAGTTTGTTGGATATCATTTTCAGGGTTGAAGGTCGCAACAATGACACGTGGCACTTCGTACAAGTTCACTCTATTGAACCCATCTATACTCAGGTCATTGTGGGAGATTGGGCATAATTCTTTTTTGAAGAATCCAATATTGATCAGACCTATTGGGTTGGAAAGAGGACTCAAAGGGCTACCAAAGGGCGAAATATCAGACCCTGGAGATCCGAAATTACATAGATACAACAGATTCAATATCAAAATCCTAGAAGGAAAGAAAAAGCATGCATTCAAGGATTACTGCAGTAAGTACCGCACATCAACAGTCAAGGGTAAGTCTCCTACAACAAGGTATGTATGATTAGTGTTTACATTTGAATTTTGAGTATCATCTTTGATATGAAAATGGGGCTAAGAAGGCTTCTTGTCAGCTTACAAGAACCTCTCCCACTTCCAAACCTTAAATGTTCCCAAGATATTATGATTAACCAAATGCGAAATTAATAATGTGCTTGAACATAGGTGTATGCTTATATTTGTTTTAAAACCGTTGTGTTGTAAGTTCACTTGCTTATGCTAGTATAAAATACATATGACAGTAAGTAAAGCAACAAATAAGCAACACATGCATAGCAGCAAGATGCAGCAATAAAACAACACACATAACAACAATATTAATTTGGAGTTCACCCAAAACTCTTGGGCTATGTCTCCTTGAGCTCTAGTCAAATCGACTAGGCTCTCTGGGATTATGGCAGTAGTTCTTTTACAAGCTCCACGCTCAACTCCACTGGTTTACATAGAACACAATGGGCTTAGAACACCATCTTATCCCTGGCTCTGAAGCTCTCGGCTTTTTGGCTCTGGCTCTTGGCTCTGGCTCTAACTCTTGGCTCTCAGCTCTGGCTTTGGCTTCTCTGAGCTCTTTCTCGACCTCTGTGTGCATCAATGGTTCGCTCAACCTCCAAGCGACCTTTAGCAACCTTCCAACGACCTTTAGTAGCTTTGTTGCCTTTCAATCGTGCTCTCTGGCTTTTCACTCTTGTAGCTAACAGCTCTCCTTCAAAGACCTCCAACTCTCTGTGCATTAGCTACAACAATCTTCAGCGACCTCGTCAATTGAGCTTTCTGGCTCCTTTGAGACATTTTTCCTGGCTTTGTGGCTTCCCCAGCCGTTTCTCTATGTGTCATTACTCCTCTACGGCTCTGTGGCTTCTCTATGCGTTGTCTGTTCAACTGACCATCTAGCTCTGCGGCTCTGTGGCTTCAAACACATCATTGTTTGCGAAAAACGTCTGCTTGCAGCATGGCACAGTGACCAGGGGCTGTTACAGAGTGATCGGGGCCTTCTTCTAGGCAAAAACCCGAAAATGGAGAAAAATCCAATACACAGATATTTTTCCGAAATTACACTATCGGACGTGAATTCCAGACTTGAAATTTCATCAAATCACCCCTATAACCCTATCGGGTCTGCCATTAGTCGCAATATCGGTATCGCATCATCGCATAGCCAAAATCTCAAATACAAGGGATAACACAGAAAATCTGAATTCTCGAACTTCAAAAATTATGTAATCGGGCTTATAATCCCCATCGAGGCCGGCCCTTATCGCTTATCGCAATCGCAATCACATTATCCCTACGATCGGGGATCGTCGATCGCCGATTTCATCTGAACTGTTGATCTAATCCCCGATTAGATGGTCCAGATCCCATTGCATATTGCTATTGCATCGGCCCTTTGTGTTGGGGATCACTGATCTCTTGACCGCTGATTTAATCCTGGCCGTTGATCTCATTTCCGATCTGACGGCTGTCGTGTGATCGCACATTGGCCCATCGACATGTCGCATTTTCTACGGTCCAGGGGTTCTGTACATCACCGATGCCGATCATCGACAATCGTAATGTCACATAATCACAATCGCCAAGTCCTCCCACCAGGCCTTTGTCCCTTCATCACTCTGATCTGATACATCTCATGGATCTGATAAGGGTTTAGGTTGTGGAACATAATATTTCAAGTCCGCCCTTTTAACCTTTCACACGTGATTTTGCATATAAGGCCTTTTGTGCCATTTTTAGAAGAAATGCCTCTTTTTCCGAAGGACAAAGGCAATCTTCTTTTTGCGATAACTTCATCATCCGAAGTTCGTTTTAGCCCATTCAAATTGCAGTAGATTCAGAATGAAAATATCTACGCAATGGGACTATTTCTAGGAGCATCCTTGGACTTTCATTTTCCTTTGTGAGGAACACTTAGACTTAGAAGTCTATCCAAAATCCATTTTGGATCACGCCTTCCCACTAAAGAACTTTTGGTCTCCAAAAGATTGACATACTAATCTGAACAATAAATGAGAGTAACAACACCTTCTTCTTTCAGCCTTCATACACTTTCCTTGCATAGTGCCTCTGAACCAAAGTCTCTGACCACTTTAATTCCTGGATGTGCTGGTCCTCCTGGGAAGAACTGTTTTCCTCCTTGACTTCATGCGGAACTCCTGCTGAGATGGTCACAGAAGGTAGTTTGAACTTATCTACCTTAATCATTGATCCAAGGTGGCTCAAACCAATGTGAAGTACATCTGCTCCACAAAATTTTCATTTGTACTTGTTTGAAAAGATGCCAACAACAACTGTTAACAACAACAGAAATATAGACAACAACTGGATGGCCTAAACTCCTGCTTTAGCAAAAGAAACAGATTTCACATCTTGTGAACGCCTCCATGTCTTACATCTGCATACAAATGATGGACTAGACAACAAGCCCACAAAACATGCCTTTAAAACAAATGACCCTTCAAGTCAAGCATGTAGAAAAACATCATTAGGAATCGTTTTCAAAAGATGAAACACTTCATTATTATCTCCATCTTGGAGACCAAGTTAACTTCTCCCAAGTCAACATTACATGCTTGTTTAAAACAAAGCAATCAACCCTTCAAGTTAATTACACATACATGTTCAAATACAAGGAAATCATCAGCATCCCTGTGTTCATGCATGCATTTCATCTTTCAACTTTTGCTTAAGCACACTGTACTTTCGAAGCTGAAATGAACATAATGTTGTAGCAACAAAGTGAGTCTCCTACTCAACCTTTTTTCGTTCACCATCTTGGTAAAAACCTGCAACTTGCATTCCATAAACAAAGAAATGAAAATAGATGCATCAATAGACATGCAATCTTAATTGGATGAGAACTCTAACCATTTCTCACCAATCTCTTTCAAATGTACTACCTTTGTCTGCTCATTGGCATCAACATGTGAATCATCCTGAGACACATCATTCATGGAATCTTCCTTTCCATTTCTCCCATCTTCTCTTTCCACTTTCTTCAGCTTTTGTGGAAGCATTGTTGGATTCAAAGTCCAACATTTTTCAGCAAGATGCCCTTGCTTATGGCAGTAGGTGCAACACATGTGCATCCTCTTGACTGCATGATTTGCCTTGTCCAATGGACCTTTGGCTTCTTGCTTCCTTTCTTTCAAAAGTTTCCTGCATGTGGCTATCCTCTTCCAACATCTAGAAACATGATGGTTATCCAAACCACAAAAGGAACATGCAATTCTTTTCCCATATCTATGTGGAAATTTATCATGCTTTTCAAAATCGAAAGGAAGATTAGAACTAGATTTATGCCTTTCTCTTCCACCTTTATTGCCTTCATGAGGAGGTGAAACAAATGAAGAAGTGGCTCCCTTTGGAACACCATTAATGTCTTCAAGGCTGTTAGAGTATCCACAACTCTCTGGTTCAAGTGTGTGCTTCTAAACACCTGCATCCTGCAAATGATGTTTCAAGCTATTGCATTCCTCCTAAATACAATATTCACACTCTTAAAGTAGAGGACTTGAAATGAAACTCCTTCTTGGAACTGTTTCAATGGCCTTCATGGCAGCTTTGGAACTCTTTCCATAGGACTGTCCATAGCCAAGACCCAAATACTTAGGCCTTTCCTTAACCATTATTGGCTCAACAATACCTTATGCATGTTTACTCGAGCCTTTTCCCTCATAGCCCATCTTGGACATTAGCTTGGAACCTATGCCTTTGGTATGCTTCTCAAAAGAACCAATATAAACATTCTTAGAAGAATTTGAAGACAAACTGGAATGGTTTACCTCTTCTTCAAGCTGATACTTGACCAAGGCTTCTTTGGCAACAAAGAGCTGTGTCTCCAACTCATGCATCATTTTCAGGTTCATATTTGCAATATGAAGTTGCCTCTCCATTTCCTGCAATTTGTCAGAAAGCAACTGCTTCTCTTCATCCACGGAATTCAACTGTGCTCTAAGTATGTTGCTCTTCCTTCCATCCTTATACATTTCTCTCACCATATCCATCAAGGTGGAAAAGTCTTGCTTTATGTTTTCATCAAAGACTCTTGTGAAGAAAGCAGAATTTGAGGACTCACTTGTAGAAGTTGTCATTATGCCAATGAACAAAAGAACTTCAAACAAGATTAATAAAGAGCTTATTCAGCTACCTTTTGCAACAAACCTCTTATGCTTCATGGATTGCTTCGAGGTACTTTGGGACAAGAAGAATGCCCTCAGCCCTTCTTCCTTCTTGTCCTTCCTAGACTGAGCTATCAATAGGTTTCCCTTCACCTCTGCAAACTCAAACAATAGTCAGTGTGCAAACAAACATACAATCAATCAGACAACCAATCCTTGACTGCCTAAACACCTTTCAGACAAGCAATCTTTGCTCTATCAATCAAGCATTTTGATGTAACCTTCTTTGAAGGTGGGGTTAATCAATCTCAAGCTCTGATACCACCTGATCTAAAAATGGGAATGGGGCTAAGAAGGCTTCTTGTTAGCTTACAAGAACCTCTCCCACTTCCAAAGCTTAAATGTTCCCAAGATATTATGATTAACCAAATGCGGAATTAATATTGTGCTTGAAAATAGGTGTATGCTTATATTTGTTTTAAAACCGTTATGTGTTGTAAGTTCACTTGCTTATGCTGGTATAAAATACATAAGGCAGTAAGTAAAGAAGCAAATAAGCAACACACACATAGTCGCAAGATGCAGCAATAAAACAACACACATAACAACAATATTAATTTGGAGTTCACCCAAAACTCTTGGGCTACGTCTCCTTGAGCTCTAGTCAACTCGACGAGGCTCTCTGGGATTATGGAAGCAATTCTTTTACAACCTCCACGCTCAACTCCACTGGTTTACACATAACACAATGGGCTTAGAACACCATTTTATCCCTGGCTCTGAATCTCTCGGCTTTCTGGCTTTGGCTCTGGTTCTGGCTCTCGGCTTTGGCTTTGACTCTTGGCTCTCAGCTCTGGCTCTAGCTCTTCGGCTCTGGCTTCTCTGAGCTCTCTCTCGGCCTCTGTGTGCATCAATGGTTCGCTCGACCTCCAAGTGACCTTTAGCAACCTTCCAACGACCTTTAGCAGCTTTGCTGCCTGTCAATCGTGCTCTCTTGCTTTTCACTCTCATAGCTAACAACTCTCCTTCAGCGACCTCCAGCTCTCTACGTGTTAGCTACAACAATCTTCAGTGACCTCGTCAATTGAGCTTTCTGGCCCCATTGAGGCATTTTTCCCAGCTCCATGGCTTCCCCAATCGTTTCTCTGCGTGTCATTACTCCCTTGCAGCTTTATGGCTTCTCTGCGCGTTGTTTGTTCGACTGGCCATCTAGCTTTGCGGCTTTGTGGCTTCAAACGCATCATTGTCTGCCAAAAATGCCTACTTGCAGCATGGCACAGTGATGAAGGGCCGTTACAGAGGATCAGAGCCTTCTTTCAGGCAAAAACCCGAAAATGGAGAAAAATCCAATACACAGAGATTTTTCTGAAATTACACTATCGAGCGTGAATTCCGAACTTGAAATTTCATCAAATCGCCCCTATAACCTTATCAGGTCCACCATTAGTCACAATATCGCTATTGCATCATCGCATGGCCAAAATCCCAAATACACGCGATAACATAGAAAATATGAATTCCCGAACTTCAAAAATTATGTAATTGGGCTTATAATCCCCATCGGGTCCAGACCTGATCGCTTATCGCAATTGCAATCGCATTAGCCCTGCTATCGAGGATTGTTGATCGCCGATTACTGATTTAATCTAGATCGTTGATCTGATCCCTGATCGAACGGTCTAGATCGCATCGCATATTGCTATCGCATCAGCCCTTTGTGATGGGGATCGCCGATCTCTCCCGACTGTCGATTTAATCCTGGTCGTTGATCTCATTTCCGATTCGATGGTTGTCATGCGATCGCACATCGGCCCATCGACATATTGCATTCGCTATGGCCCAGGGGTTCTATATATCGCCGATGTTGATCCGCCGATCCGATCATCGGCAATCACAATGTCGCATAATCGCAATTGCCAAGTCCTCCCGTGATCTGGATTTAAACAGGAACACAACAAATTATAGAGATAATCATAAACACAGAGATGCAATAGAAATAATACTTCATTTCATTAATGTAAAATACCGAAATATGCTTACAAACAGAGTTGGAAATAAACTAGCTAGGGTGATGGTAGCTTATCTCTGAGAATAGATGTGGCGGCTACAAGCCTTTGAATTATGTTACAATGAGGCTTGAAGGCCTATTTATTG
Source organism: Pinus taeda (assembly GCA_000404065.3). Lineage (NCBI taxonomy): Eukaryota > Viridiplantae > Streptophyta > Pinopsida > Pinales > Pinaceae > Pinus > Pinus taeda. The sequence continues at coordinate 114,160 of APFE031457976.1, read as the reverse complement.
TTGAGAAACAATGGAAAACCCTTAACATTCCAAAACCTGACCCTAGAAGATGAAACGCCAAACTATGGGCCCCGTTTGGGTAAATTGGTACATCAACTTCCCGGGATCGTAACTTTGGCATACGATCTCCGTTTGATGCGCACCGTATCTCGTTAGAAAAATCTATCCAAGAACTACAACTTTGGGAAGAGCAACATCAGTCCATAGACCCATGTTGCTCCCAGGTTTCCCAAAAAACGTTGTTCAGGGCCTCAAAACGGCTCCGGAAGTTCAGGACCCGAAAAACTACTAAAAATAGTAAACTCGGCTACAATTAAGGAAACTAAAAAGCTGAAACAAACAATGGTGGGGGTCCAAGTGGATTTGGTAGGTGGACACCAATATCCACCTGGATCATTCCTCCCCCATTAGGAAGCAATGGTCCCCACTGCGTTGAGTTCCTCCATGAGATGAGGAAACTTCTGTTAAACTTGGTCCCTGGTGAGCCACTTGCCTTGGTGAAGGAGTTGGCCTGCTTTGACAACTCGATACAATTGGATATTCTGCTGGCAAGTGTGCTTGATCTGTGTCCATGATCCGATAAGTTGCAGCTTGTTCCATGCAATCTGGATTTAACTCTGTGGGTGTGAGCTGTTCTGTAATGTCGGATGTGTCTAATAATGGTGGAAAGTATGGCCGAAGGCAGTCCACATTGAACACTGGGTGCAAGCCAAAGAATGGGGAAATGCTGAGCTCAAATGCATTGTCTCCCACAACCTTAGTAATGGTGTAAGGACCATATCGGAGTGGTCTGAGTTTTCGATAGGCTCCGGTAAGGTGTTCCTTTTGCAAATGCAACCAGACTTTGTCGCCCACCTGAAACTTGTGTGGCGCTCGATGTTGATCATGTCGCTGCTTGTATTTGGCATTTGATTTCTCCAGAATGTCATGGACCTACTGGCGAATATGTTGGATGTGTTCAATGAAGCTGCTTGCCTTATCTGTTTCGGATTGGACATGAGCCGAATCTACATGAGTGGCTATAAATGGCATGGCCACATCAATGGGACATAGTGGCTGGAATCCCAAGCCCACCTGAAAAGGGATGTGGCCAGTCGAGCTGTGGAGAGCGTGGTTGTAGCTGTGCTGAACATAAGGGAGGCTCTCGTCCCGTGTGCGTGGATGCTTTGAGTTGTACATGTGCAAAATATGTATGATCATCTTGTTGACAACCTCTGTCTGGCCATCAGTTTGAGGATGGAAGGCTATGGACTTAATGATTTTGGTGTCGAGCATCGACCAGAGACTGGACCAAAATGTACTGAGAAACCTGTTGTCCCGATCTGAGATGATAGATTGTGGGATCCCAAAGTGTACCCACACTCGTTCAAAGAAGAGTTTAGTAGTGGCTTCTACTGTGATATTCTTCTTGCAGGCAGCCATAATGGCCATCTTCGAGAACTTGTCGACGACCACAAAAACACAGTCGTTTTCATGCTTAGTGGAAGGAAGGCCTGACATGTAATCCATGGAGATGGATTCCCAAGGTCGATTAGGGGTAGGCAGCAGGGTATAGAGGCTTTGCTTCTTGATGGTCGGTTTGGCAATGGCGCAGGCAGTGCATGATCTGATGTACTTCCCGACATCTTGTCGAAGATTCGGCCAATAGAAATACTTCTGCATTACTGCCACTCTCGACCCTGAAATGTCCAGCAGCCTGACTATAGTGTGCTTCCCAAATCATCTTGGCATGCTCACTTGAAGGAACACAAAGGTGACCCAGGTGTCATAACAGGGCATCCTGGAGGTGAAAATCTGGAACATGCTTTCCCTTCAAGAGTGTTTGGTATGTGTGGCTGAATTCTAGGTCGCTTTTGTAGAGAAGTGGCCAATCAGAAGTCTCGTGCCCACAAGAGTTGAGCACAGTGGTTAACGCCATGATCGGTGGTCGACTGAGGCAATCTGCAACATTATTAGTGCTGCCCTTCTTATACTTGATATTCAAATGGAACTGTTGTAGGTATGTGGACCACTTCTGATGGCGATCATTTTGCAATTTCCCTTGGGTTTGTATGAACTGCAGGGGTCGGCGGTCTGTGTGGATGACCGTTTCCTTCCCCAAAATGTAATGCTTCCATTGTTGGCAGGCCTGCACAATGGAATACATCTCTTTATCATAAGTGGGATACTTCTAGACTGTGTCTGAAAGTGTTTCACTGTGATATGCCACTAGATGCCCGTGTTGAGTAAGGACTGCCCCAATACCATAGTCAGAGGCATCTGTCTCAACCTCAAATGGTTGTTGTAAATCTGGTAACGCGAGCACTGGTGCCGTGCAGAGGCGATCTTTCAACTCTGTGAATGCCTTCTGTTGAGATTCAGACCAAAAGAATTTTTCTTTCGCTCCTCCCTTGGTGACTTGACTCAAGGGCCAAATGATATGAGAAAATCCCAACACGAAATTGCGGTAGAAGTTGGTAAGACCTAGAAAGCTGCGAAGCTTTGTCAGAGTGGTTGAAGATGGCCAATCTCAAATGACTTGGATCTTGGATGGATCCACATGTATCCCCTGTTCATTAATAATGTATCCCAGATATTGAACCTGGGTCATGCCAAAAGTGCATTTCTCCAAATTGTCACAGAACTTGTGTTGTCGCAGTGTCTGGAGAACCTGTCGGATGTGGTGGAGGTGTTCTTCCCAACTATGGCTGAAGATCAGGATGTCATCTAAGTATACCACTACAAATGAGTTGGCGAATGGCCGCAAGATGTCATCCACTAGCCTCATGAAGGTTGCAAGAGCATTCGTCAATTCGAAAGGCATAACCAACCCTTCGAAAAGGCCCTTCTTGGCTTTGAAGGCAATCTTCCACACATCGGAGGGTTCGATTGGTACCTGGTGATATCCTAACTTCAAATCGATCTTGCTGAAATATTTTTCCCCCTTTAGTTGGTCCAAGAGGTCATCAATCTGTGGGATCGGGTACCTATTACGGACAATGATATTGTTTAGTGCCCGATAGTCAATACAGAGTCTCCAAGTCCTATCCTTCTTCTGTACCAACACGATCGGACTCCCACAGGGCGATGAACTTGGACGGATGTGACTTTTCTGTAGCAGCTCCTGAATCTGCCTCTTGATTTCATCATTCTCCAGAACAGAGTGCTGATAGATTGGTACATTGGGAAACAACGCACCTGGGGTCAGATTGATGGAGTGCTTGACCTGACAGTGTAGAGGAACCCCTGCAGGGGAGGTGAAGATATCCTCGTACTCCTCCACGACCTTGTCCATCTGTAGTTGTCGTGCGGAGGGGCCCTGTCTGGAGGTCATGGCCACCATCTTCTTTGTTCCTTGAGGGCGTATCATCAGGAAAACAAATTTCCCGGTTTTGGAAACGAGCTTACTGCATTGTTTTGTAGTAATCAAAGAGATGGCGGTAGGTGGTACTACCTCCGATATCTTGTACAACTTATTTCCCAAAGTAACAATAATAGCACGGGGCCTTGATTCATGCACAACATGTCGCTTCCAAAAGTAAGGTTGTCCTAATAATAAATCACAAACTTCAAGGGGAGCAATGTCACACAATACTTCATCCGTGAAGGGCTTGATGTTGTATGGAAGGCGACACTGCCGGCTCACGTGAAGATCCCGTCCTTGGTGAAGCCACCTGATGGTGTACGGTTGTGGATGTGCTATGGTTGGTAAGCCCAACCGCTTCACGACCTTTGCCGAAATGAGGTTCTTTTGGCTCCCACTGTCGACAATGAATTGTAGTGGGGAGCCCTTTACCCACATCTGGGAGTGGAAGAGACGCTCCTCCTCCTCTGGATCTTTGGGTTCCTCCTTCTGGATCTTCGTGGTGGCAACAGTGGCATTGGGCTCTGCATCGATAATCTTCTTCCCTTTGTCATTCCCCTTGTCGGGTTCTAACTCAGAGTCCGAACATGCATCTGATTCTGAAACCTTTAGCTTGGACACTAGTGACTGTTTGGCCCGACATTCACTTGTGTTGTGAGTGGAGCTCAAATGGAACTCACACCACTTTTCTGTGTCCTTTTTCGGCTTCACGGTGATGTTCTTTGCTTGCAGCTTTGGCGGGTTTTCTTGGGCCGCCACGCCTTGGCTTTGTCCTTTGTTCTGCGGTTTGGGGGCACCTTTCCCTTGCTTCGGATTCATAGATCCAAAGTCTCGCGTCTTCTGTTTAAACTTTTGTTTGACCTTGACGGCATATCGGTATGCAGTGTCGAGCGAGGGGATGTTCAAGAATTCTATTTCTTCTTGGATGTACTTGTGCAAGAAGCCGCGGTATTTGAGTATCAAATGCTGCTCCGAATCCTTGATACCCAACTTTGTGCGAAGGGTATGGAAAATATTGATAAACTTTGGCACATCTTGGTCCCTTCCCTGCCGCAGCGTGGTCCACTTTATGTATTGATCCTCATAGCTTCCGATAGGGTAGTACTGCCCCTTGATAGCCTCTCGGAAGGAATCCTAGGTGGGTGCGGCTGAAAACAGTGAGCTTGTACTTTCAACCTTCTGCTCGCAGTAGGTTTTCCACCAGTCCTTGACGTGGGGGGCTACTTTGAGAAGAGCGAAAACAATCTTTTCTCGACTGGAAAAATCATGAACAGAAAATAACCCTCTAGCAGATTTAACCATTTATCGACGGCATCTGAGTCTATCTGACCCTTAAATATGGGGATTTCAAAATTAACTTGTACCTTAAATGGTGTGGCGTTTCCAGAGTAGCTTTTGGAAGCCGATGCGTCGCCCCTGGGTAGCCGCTGAAGGATTTGGGCGAAGTTGTCCATCATCGCGTGCCTTTGTCGCTCGAGGGCTTCTTTGAGCAAAATTTTGATAGGATCTCTTGCCTCCTCATCTTTCTTTTCATCTGCCATGGGAGGCCGTCGGGATTTGTGAGGCTCGTCTTGCAAAGGTTCGACCAATTCAAGCCCTAACTCCTTATATCTCGACCTCGTTGGGGACATGCAAAGAAAAACAGAGAAAAAACCACACTGCTCTGATACCACTGATCCGGATTTGAACAAGAACGCAAAAAATTACATAGATAACCATAAACACAGAGATGCAGCGGAAATAATACTTCATTTCATTAATGTAAAATACCGAAATATGCTTACAAATAGAGTTGGAAATAAACCAGCTAGGGCGATGGTAGCTTATCTTTGAGAAGAGATGTGGTGGCTACATGCCTCTGAACTCCTTATATCTCGACCTCTTTGGGGACATGCAGAGAAAAACAAAGAAAAAACCAGACTGCTCTGATACCACTGATCCGGATTTAAACAAGAACGCAACAAATTACATAGATAACCATAAACACAGAGATGCAACAGAAATAATACTTCATTTCATTAATGTAAAATACCGAAATATGCTTACAAACAGAGTTGGAAATAAACCAGCTAGGGCGATGGTAGCTTATCTCTGAGAAGAGATGTGGCGGCTACATGCCTCTGAACTGTTTTAAATAGCTTGAAGGCTATTATTGTTGAGAAACAATGGAAACCCTTAACATTCCAAAACCTAACCCTAGAAGATGAAACGCCAAACTGTGGGCCCCGTTTGGGTAAATTGGTACATCAACTTCCCGGGGTCATAACTTTGGCATACGATCTCTGTTTGATGTGCCCAATATCTCGTTAGAAAGATCTATCCGAGAACTACAACTTTGGGAAGAGCAACATGGGTCCATGGACCCATGTTTAGAGCCTCAAAATGACTCCAGAAGTTCAGGACTCGAAAAACTGCTAAAAAAAATAAACTGGGCTACAATTAAGGAAACTGAAACGCTGAAAGAAACAATGGTGGGGGTCCAAGTGGATTTGGTAGGTGGCCACCAATATCCATCTATATCATCCCGCCAAGACTTTGTCCCTTCATTGCTCTGATTCGATACATCTCACGGATCCGATAAGGGTTTAGGCTGTGGAACATAATATTTCACATCCGCCCTTTTAACCTTTCACACGTGATTTTGCATATAAGGCCTTTTGTGCCATTTTTAGAAGAAATCAAGGAAATTTTTAAGAACCACCCTAAATTTTTATGTATAATAAATGAGAGAATCCCCATGATACATAGGAAAAATGGGAAGCGATTTTATCCATAATATAATATGTATATATAATTTTTTTGGCGAACCTCTCACTAGATTATATTATCTTGTAAAGTCATGGCGAATCTATCACTGAATTATAAAATCTTGTAAGATCTTGGCAAATCTTTCACTGAATAATAAAAAGTGAAGTCTTGGCGAATGTTTTGTTAAAGTATGAAACCATATATGGTAATATGAAAATATATTCATTAAATTGTAATATACTAACATACATGTTGGGAAAAAATAAACATAATTTTCTCTTCCTATAAACAATGTTGCAAGTTTCAATGGCCATGTTTGTCAAGGTTCTCACTGTACACTCTTTCATATCCTTCTATTAGTTTTGATAATATTCCACAACAGAGTTCTTGTAAGTGTTGATATTGACCACCAGTTTTGTCAAGGTAGGAGAGATTAATCTTTTCTCTACCACTTTTGTCAAGCTATCAAATTTCTTTCTTATTCCATAGAGTCCAACTACGATATATATATTTACTTATGTTTTATTTATTTACCATACCTCTAGTTTATTTATATTTATATTTATTTACCATACTTTTGGAGTAAGTATAAAAAGAGGTTTTATTTATTTACCATACTCCACTTTATTTATACATTTATTTATTTACACGTAAATATAAGGTGACTTATGGAGTAAATAAAAAAAAATGTTTTCCATTATTCTTTATATAATTATGACTAAACAGATGCAAACTTGGAATATGGCAAGAACATTATTCAATCTTTAAATAAACATGAAAATAAGAGGCTTTAATTTTTAAATAAAATGAATTATTTTTTTGTGACCCTTTGTTCCAAAAAATAAGGTCATATTCTCGAAATTGACCCCAATACCATGAAATACAGGAAAATGAAAGAAAAGAAAAAAAACCTTTTTTACACCGAATGTGGAGGGTGCAATAACTATCATAAATACCTATTCTTGAAAATTAGGGCGAATGGAAGGTTGTAACTCCTAATTTCAAGGGCTAAATTTACTTTTTTTACTCTCTCCCTTAAAATAAGTTGGGCTAACCTCCATACCTAATTTTTTTATTAAATAAATTTGAGGTGATTTGTAACATGTACTGCGATACAAAATATTCGCCCAATAAAAATATAAAACCCCTTAATTTTGCCCAAGGGAGAAAATTCGCCCCTAAAATTTTCCATGGAGGAAATGCCTCCTTTTCCAAAGGACAAAGATAATCTTCTTTCTGCGATAACTTCATCATTCGAAGTCTGTTTTAGCCCATTCAAATTACAGTAGATTCAGAATGAAAAGATCTATGCAATGGGACTATTTCTAGCAGCATCCTTGGACTTTCATTTTCCTCTATGAGGAACACTTAGAAGTCTATCCAAAATCCATTTTTGATCAATCTCTGACATATGTTTTTGCAGGACAACGTAAGTATATACAGGGTCTCGGTTATATCTCTATGTCTCTATATGTCACATTTAGTTTTGATACCACATTTCATATGTCCTATTCTTGATACTACACATTTGATGTTACACCAAATCTGCTAAATCTATATGATGTTGTAAGTTCATGTTACCTGTCATAGTTGATGGAATGGTCTGTGTTGTTGTACTTAGAACTTGGTCCATCACAAGTCTAGGGTTTGTCATCAGTTTTTATTGTATATATCTTTAGGTCAGTTTTGGATATAGTCTTGCATAGAGTCCAAGCCTGTATCAAGATTGGGAGTCTTTGTCTACTGTTGCATCAAGTCAACAACAAAAGTGACAAGCACACTTCAGGCACGCATTGTAATTTTAATTTGTATTTTTTCATTATTATGCACTTAAATGTGTTTTGTAGGCAGAGGTAAGTTGAAGGGTATTTTGTTTTGTTTTGGGATTGGTTTCACCAGGCAAATTTTGCATTCAGGTAGAAGAAGATTCAAGTACAACATCGAGCAAGAATTCAAGAGTAGAAGTATCAAATCAAAGGAAGCATTGCAGTAGGACATCCTTGAAGACATGACAACTATCCAGATATCGTGAAGTATTGTTAAGGCCAAGAGTCATCATTGTAAAAGAGTCATTAGTGTAAAGTTGTAAAAGAGTCATTGTAAAGATTGTAAAAGAGTCATTTGTGAAAGAGTCATTCTGCCTAAAGTCAAAGAGGCAGTGTTGGAAGGTGTAGGAGTCACTGTTGGGATGATGTCTAAGTTGGGTTGCAGGTCATAAAGTGATTGGGTATTTGGTCAAGTACATGAAAATCATTGTACATCTTATTATATCGTGGATTGTTGTCTCTGGTTTGGGAATCCAACCCCTTTTCTTATGTCAGTCATTACAGGGTGGTAGGGTGGTGCTAGGGCGAGTTGTGGCTCACTAGGGTGTTGGGACATCCATTCAGTTGATTACTGAAGAAAACAGGGCATTGGGGTGTCCTTCTTGTGGGAACTGGAGAAAAATGCTTTTCTAGAATTCTAGGAAGTTGTTGCTTTCATTTTAGTTGGGGTTGAAGATTAAAATATTTATTAGAAAAACATTTGGTGGTTTTTTACCCGGAGGGGGTTTTCCACCTAAAATTCTTGTGCATACTGTGTTTTTTAATTTACTTTTATTACAGCATAAACATTAATAATAATTGAAGATTAACTAATGCTCTGAAAATATTTAAAAGTGTTAATTGCTAAGGAATATTGGTTCACCTCTCCCCCTCTCAGTATTTCCAACAGATCATCCACTAAGCAATTTATCTCAATTATGCAATTCCATCAAGGAATTTTTCTTATGTGTTAATCCATCTTAAACTATCCAGGGGTTGAACATATGCCATGTACCCCAAATCTCATGAAGCACCCCGTACATGGTGTAAGAACTTTCAAACTTATCTTGAAAGTTACTACTCCTTTTTATTAGGAAAGTGTTAGTATTGACACATGTTGACTCTCTTTGTAACTCCACTGAATCTGTGACTTGCAAATATATACTTGTTATAGTCCTAGTATCAATCATTGTCCTATGTAAGGAGCCTATCACCTATGTTATCATGACATCTTTATCCTCCAATTAACAATGACCACCTATGAATATGAAGGAATATCTCTCTAGAACAAAAGCCACATGTCAAACTTCATCATCCTTCAAATCAACATCAAGATCCAAAGTCAATGGACACAACATCATGAGTTATCAAGAACATCTTGTAGAGAATATCATATCTCCATATAATATGAGGACAAGTGTATCACATCTATCAAAGCCACAAAGAGAGGTATCCATACAAGTCAACTCCTGAATCATGTAGAAAAAATCTCATGGGATAGGCAACAATCCATGCAAGGCCATCATCACCTTATGAGCATGAATCCCTCTCATGCACCTCAAATCCTTTGACAAATGGACCGGTCTAAACTAGGTCGTCTCCCTAATATTGATAAAACCTCGAGGTAAGAGCAACATCAAGGTCAACTTCCTTTGTTTTAGGAAATCCATGATCCTTGGCAAAACGATCATCATAGGCAACTCTTTTAGTATAAGAGAATCCATGATCCCTAGTTCTACACTATAATACTCACATTTGTTGCAACATTGGAATCTATCTCAACATTATCCTCTACCAATGGAAGTCTCATAGATGGAAGAAACCAATGCAACATGATTATTACATCACGCGCGAGGTCTAGTCACCCTTCTTAATATTCTATGTGCTCCTATAATCTCTTGAGCCTCTAAATCTAAAACAACAACCTCCACATTCTCCTCAGCCATTGAAGGAGAATCCTTCCAATTGAAATATTTCACATCCTCATCAACACAAGATGTCGAAGCATTTGCAAATGGTGTTGAACCTAGGTCTATGATCTATCACTATTCATGTGCCTTCTCAAAGCTATAAGGATCTTCCAATGTCCCACTAGAATGTACACATGATACCAATCAACAAATAACTTGTAAATGCCACCCTCTCTCATCCCTCTAGCTAAAACTTTTATCGTACTTGTTAGACTAAAACCATTAACGATGCATTATTATCCCTCAAAGGTAACTCTCTAATGTGTATATTTCATACAAGACATTGAAAGGAGCTTATTCCTCAAACTAAGAACTAATAAAATGTGATCCAGTGTAAGAACATCATTTGATGTCATTCGAAATGAAATAGAACCAACTCCTCTCATAGGAAAAGTCGCATCATCACTAATTTATACACTTATGCCTCCCACTTGCTTATAAACCTTGTTGAATAGATACTTATCATATAATATGTCTTGAGACTCCATTGTGTACACACCAACCAATATTAGACATGATGTTAGAAAATAAACAAGACACCAATGTCATATCCATCTTGTAAAATCTACAATATGAAGAAGAAATAATCCTTCCAAGGGTCAAGGTAATACTCTTAAGCAACTTAGGGTTTCTTATCCAATGACCTCAAGTAGGTCAAGTACCCATTCCAGGGAAACTATAGCTAACATTCAAACTCCCTTTCACTCAAGAGTGATCTCAACCATAATAGGCTCTGATACAATGTGGAAATTTTTCAAAATTTAAAATTCAATGTGAAATAGAAAATCCACCTTTAAGCTAGAAGGTTTCTTCGATCTTAGCCTTGTGAATTGTTAGTGTTAACATCAATGTAGAACAAGGAGATACAAAACAACAATGAGATGAGTATGATTTTTCACTTCCAAGCATTGCAAACTTCCAACAATTTAAGGAGAAAATATACCAAACCAAAGGGATAAGTTTCAATGCTTTTAGGAAAACTTATAACCAATAATACAATGTGAAAATATGTTTTTGATTAATGATTATGGTATTATAGCATTAGTATGAAAACAATAAATCAGTCCCTTAGAGTCTTTTCTTAGATGTCAAATCACTTAACAATTTTCATTTTACTTATGCTAAATTAACAAGATCTATATGGCTATAAATAGCAAGCATAAAGAATATATATAGCTAAAAACCAAATACAAAAATTGCATAAGTTTTGGAAATATGGAAACTTCATTAATATGCTCAAGATGAAGTACATGTACATACCATAGCCTTCTCTCAGGACTATCACGAATTCTTCTAGTTCTCTAAACAATAACTAGGGAAAATAGATAAAGCCCTAAGAACCAAGAAGATCTAGTGTGCGAGAATCACTCTAACACATCCTTCAAAATAAAGATGTACTCACCTCATCTTCTTCACAATTCCAACCTATGGTTTTATCACAAAACCCTAATTTTCAATCTCCAAGGGACAAACCCTAGCCCTAAACCTCTAAAATGATCCAAGATACTCCAAGAATACTAGGAAACCCTAATGAATTTAGAGAGAGAGAGAGAGAAGCTTGTGTGCACTCTTCTATGGGTCACATTTCATCAAAAGAGTGAATATGTGTGAATGGACATGTATGAATGGAAAATGTCTCTCCTCCTTTATTAATATAATAAGCGAGGGAGGTCAACATTATGATGTAGGCCTTAGCCCCTACAAGCAATCTATAATGAGCATTTGTGGATGAACATAAGTTAGATGCTATGCTCTAAAGTACATTTGTCATGCTCCAAGGTGATGTCACACACAATAATGACTCTAAGGTGATGTAGTTATCCAAGGGATGTTTACAATCCTCCATCATAAGCCTCCATGGACTTCATCAACCCTTCTAAACAATGTACTCGATGGAATTAGCTACCACTGCAAGGAAACTTTCAAAGCCCTAAGCATTTGCAAGTTGTCTCTAATCCTCCAAGTACGTATCCAAGTTACCACTTGTGAACAATGGCCCATTGCACTCCTCCATGCTACACAATGCTCCTTGTCCCATGTAGGGTTCTCTTCAATCAAGTGGATCCTCCATGGGGCCCCAGTGAAAGGATTCCACCAAATTATCTTGATAACTCCAAGGCTTAAGGGAAGAACACTAAGCCATAATACTCGGAAGTAAATCATCCATTAAGCAAGTTAATTAATTGTGAAAATCTATCAAGGATTGTCTTCCATGTGCTAGTCCATCTCATACCATCTAGAGGATGAACATACACCTTGTGCCCTAAATGTCATGAAGCACCCAAAGCATGGTGTAACCACTTTTAAACTAACCCAAAAATTAATAAAGGATGGAACTATAATGACAATACCGCACTCCCTTTTGGTGGAGTATTACCATCCATAGTTCAATACCCATGAAGAAGAATGTTATATATTAAATGATACAACTAGGGAAAAGATTGATAGTGTTAAGCACTCTTATATGGTCCACATTAGTATCATTATAATATATGTTAGATTTTGGAGAAGTCATAATTAGATTGGTGGAGCTTTTAAAATTGGCATTTTTTTTAATATGAGATGTATACTTCCATGTTTTTGGTCCAACAACATTTTTTAAATACATTTTTTAATGAATCATATCGAATTTCAATCCATATATAATAATCATAGACTAAATATCTATTATAGTAAACCTTGCTTAGGATCTTAAATCTTAAATAATGAAATTGTATACCAATACTTAATGCACATTGAGGCATGTATGTTGCTTTGCTTTGTCAATAGACATCCAATATTCATTCAATGATATTTAGTGTTAAATATGTATCCAAACTCTAATGTACAAATGTGCATAATAGGAGATATGTTAAGGGCTCCCCTTTGAATGTAAACATAGGTTACATATAGATGCTTTATGTTGCTACATGTTAAAAGTGCATTTCACTTTTTACTAAGTATTATCTCTTTACCTCCATAAATATTTTATCTCAATTTATAGATTGGTGATCCTTATGATTAGAGTTTGCAATGATAATAGAGAGGAGCATTTTGTTTAGTGCACTCTCTTTCTATTGAATCGTGTATTTACTTACGACCAATTATAATCAAGGTGGTGATCAATCATGATGCACAACAATTCTTGCATGAGTTATATGTTGAATCACATAGAATACAAGTGAAAAGAAGGAACTTTTACTCCATTAACATATGAAAAAATATCTTTTTTCTTATGTGACTTATTATAGTGTACCTTAATATTTGGTTTAATTTATATTTTCAAGATGTTTTCAATTTGTCATACTTGTTATATTTATATCTACTAGATGTGAGTTATTATCGAGATGTTATTTCAAATTGTGGAAGTAACTTCAACATTCACATCTTGATCAATAGTTAAGTCTTGAGGATTTCTATTTAAAAGAAAAGATAATTGGTGTCCCCTTTAACTATGCTACCACGACACCTACATTTGACAAAAATATTTTTGGACAAATGTCCCTGGAAAAAAAACCAATGTGGGGGAAATCAATTTTTAGGATGAGGTTTTAATTATAAAATCTTCAACAAATCTGTTAATGAGAAATAACATTCATTTTTTTCCTGACACTAGTAATTTGATCTTCACTCAGGTTGATCAAATTAACTACGACAATACACATGACCCTCCTTTTGCAAATCGTGTGGCCTTTCCTAACACTTACAATAACGCTTTGGAAACTTGCATTGTTCTTCTCGCAATTCACACTGCCCTTCTAGAAATTTGCACTGCCCTTTCGACAACTCGCATGACCTCTGGCAACCTGCACGACCCTCCGACAACTTACACTACCTATGGAAACTCACTTTGCCTTCTTTGTTGAAAATTTTGGCCAATGAAACCCCCCTCTAAAACTCATAAGTTGGAAGTCTCTTGGATGAAGAATAAACCTAGAAATCTCCTTCTCAATTACTACCGCTAAAACCCTTCTTGTGTTTTATTAAAAGCTTATCCAACTCGATGTGATCCAATGCTACCTATTGATTTTCCTCTATTATCTCTCATTCACAAATGAACTGTCAAGGCTAGAAGTTATCTTGTCCTAATCAATGGCTAAGATCATCTTAGAAACTTTCAGGAATATTTTAGAGGAAAATCGACCTTGTCTCAACTAATAACTATTAACTATCTAGTTTTCCTATGTTTTAACTTAGGAAATATTTAAAAATCACTATTTTACTTGATTAAGACACTTTCCCTGGGTGAATCCTAAGAAATATCACATGGGATTGGAGCTAATTTTTCTATGTTCCTAGCCTTACTATCACCTCTCAAGGATAGAACACTTGTCTGAGCTACAATTTTTAACTCTCCCTCTTAGTGAGGAAGGTGTTCCCAATAACACCCAACTTGTCCCTAAATAAAATAAACGTGCCTTTCACCAAGGCTTTTGTCAGAATTTCTACCACATATTAATATGTCGGCACATATTGTAGTCGAATTGATCCATGTTGTACACAACCCTTAATGAAATGGCATTGTGTGTCAATATGTTTTGACTGATCATGAAATACTAGATTCTATGATAACTTGATGCCACTCTTATTATCATAGCGAATGATGGTCAACTCTATCTCTTAACCAAATAGTGTCACTAGAAACTTCCAAATCCATATGGCCTCACATGTTTCCATGCTTGTTTCCATGTATTTTTCTTCAACAAAGCTTAATTCAATAGATTGTTGCTTCTTGTTATACCAAGAGACAACCCCTGATCCCATGTTGAAGTAACACCTTGAAGTGTTTTTTTGGTCCATTGCATTATCTACCCAGTTTACATCAGTGTAGCTAGTTAACCTAACACCATCACCCTAAGTATATTTCAACCCATACTCAACTAGACCTCATAGATATTGCAGCACATGCTTTGTCGGGGTCTAATGCACTATCTTTGGTTCCACCATGAACTAACTAAGAGAATTGACTACAAAGCAAAAGTGCGGCCTTATGTTGACCAAATACATAAGAGAGCTAATAAGTTGTCTATATAGAGTGGGGTGCACTGCCTTATTCTTTGAGGCATCAATATTCATCTTATTAGTTACCATAAATGTAGACATGGGTCTACGATCCAACATCTTGAATTTATTGAAGATCTACAAAGTATAATTCCCTTGACCAAAGAAAAATTCCCCATTTGTTTGCCACACCTTTAGTCCTAGAAAATAGTGCGTCAATGCCAAATCCTTCATCTTGAACTCTATTTCGAACTCTCCCTTGTAGTCTTCTATGAGCCCTAGTAACCTAGTTAGAAATAGATCATCCACATACAAAAAAAGAGTGGGTGGTTCACCTCTAACCACAAGATAGAAGATATTAGAATATGCCTTACCCTTCACAAAGTCCATCGCATGCAAGTAGCTATCAATATGACCATACCATGCCTTGAGATCTTGCTTGAACCCATATAGTGTTATCTTCAATTTGCATACATGTGTCTCCCTATTGTATACCTCAAACCTCTATGGTTGCTCAATGTACAACTCCTCTTGTATGACTCTGTTGAGGAACTTCATCTTGACATCCATCTAATGAATCTGCCATCCCATTTGTGTTACTAGTGATATCACGACCCTAATAGAAGTATACTTGGATATGGGAGAAAATATATCCTCATAATCTATTCCCTCTTTCTAAGATAATTGCTTAGTCATAAAACTTGCTTTTATTTTTTCTATGCTGCCATCTGCAACATGCTTGACCTTACAGATCCATCGAGAACCAACCATTATCCTATCCAATGCTTTAGGCACCACCTTCTAAACATTGCTCTTCATGATGGAGTTATACTCTACCACAATATCTTGCCAAACTTGTTGTTGTGCAACCTATTAATAGCTACAAGGATCACTATCAATGAGATGGCTCATCAACACCATATAACCAGAATATCTCTTTGGTGGTATTTTATCCTTGGTGCTTTATCTAGGAGTTCCCACAAACTCCTGAGCATCTCTCAATGTTTGAAGCACCACATGATTTTTTCTGCCAGCCAAAGTGGGTAGAGCTTCTTACTCCTCATCATGTTTCTACTCCATATTATGTCAACTCTTCTCAAGAGCTATACTTGCGCTTGTACTAGTCATTGTACTTACACTTGTGCCCTATGCGTGAGATTGTTGTTCACGATGATCTTCCAACTCCCTAGAATATAGATCCTGTATGCATTGGATGTTTTGTTGTGCACAATGAAATACCCTTTCATTACAGTCAAATCCATCTTGGTATGCTTCTCATTTAGAACGTGACAATAAGAAATACTGCTAAAAATCCTGAAATGAATGAGTTTTGGCTTCTTCCCTCTAAATTCCTCCTCCGATCTCATCTTTCCCAACACCTTATGTGGGACCCTATTTTGAATGTATATAATTTTTTGTGCTACACACCTATGCCCAAATATGTTTAGGCATATCTTGATCATATAGCATGGCCCTTGCTACTTTGATGGCTCTATTAGTGTGTTCTGTAACCCAATTCTGTTGCAGGTTGTATGGAGATGTCCATTCCCTCATGATTCCTTTCCTTGGAATAAAACTCCTTGAAGACCTTCTTGATATACTCTCTGCCATTCTATGTTCAAAGTACCTTTATCTTCTTACTTTTCGAGTTCTCCACAAGAGCCTTAAACACTCTTGAAAGTGACTGAAGACTTCATATTTTGTCTTCAAGAAGTATATCCAAGTATTCCTAGAGAAATCATCAATCAAGGTCACGGAATATTCATAACCCTTGAGAGATCGCATTGACCAAGGACCACAAATATCATAATGTATCAATTCTAAAAACCCTTGGTTCTAATGAAATACTTGGAAATGTTGCTTTTGAAAAAATTCCATGTACACGCCCTTTACATACTTCACTATGCTTTGTACTCACCTATGGAATACCTGTCACCATTTATGCTATGTATCCAGATCAAAAATAACACATAAACATAAGAAAAAATAGATTAACAACTAGATGATAAGCCACTTCGAGGGGGCAACCTCTCTTTACATCACATAATTGAACAATTCTTAGATATTTAAAATGACAATAGATCCTTAGTATATCTAGGAGTCTGAAGGGTCAAAATATAAATAGGGACTACATAACAATAATAACATAAGGGCACAACAATAACAATACTGAGCTTCTATGGGGCACAACAACAACAATAGTGGCCTTCTATGGGGAATAGTAATAACAATATGGAGGCTACACTAGTATTATAGGGACCTAACATACCACTCTCCTTTAAAACAGTGGTGTCCTCAATGCTTGAGTAGTTACTAATGGTTCTATATAAAATGCTCATCCTCCCATGTGGAATCTTTAGCAAGTAATTTCTTCCACTTAATGAGATACTCTGAAATTGATCAATTTTGTAGTTGTTGGATTCTTATTTCCATTATTTCTTTAGGCTCCAATACTATTTTTCCTTCCTCATCAAGTTTTGGCAATATAGTTTGAATTGGGACCTTGTAACCTATAACCTTCTTTAAACATGAAACATGGAAAACTAGGTGTACTCGTGAAGATGCATGCAACTCCAAATTGTATTCCATAGTACCAATGTTTTGCAACACCTTATAAGGGCCATAGTACTTGGGTGATAATTTATTATCCTACTTAGATTGACTGAGAGAAATTTGTTTATATGGAAGTAGCCATAAAAATACCCAATTTCCCACATAAAAACTTCTTTCACTGCAACATTGATATGCATGTTGTTTCATTTGATTCTACGTCAAAGTTAGGTTATCCTTTAAGAGTTGGAGAACTTGTTGATGATGCTCAATGTGATCTTCCACTACTTGAACTTTAGAATTGTCTCTTAAAGATGATATGATGGATGGTGGATGATATCCATAAAGCACCATAAATTGGGTCATTTTTCATGTGGTATGGAAAGAAGTGTTATACCACCATTCTACTAGAGGCAACCACTTGACCTGCTGTGTTTTCTTATTAGATGCAAAGCAATGAAGATATCCTTCCAAACATTTGTTCACTATCTCAGTTTTCCCACCACATTGAGGATGATAAGATGAGCTGTGAGCTAATTGAGTACCAAGGCAAGAAAATAATTTTGTCCAAAAATTTCTAGTGAAAATGGGATCTTTGCCACTTACAATAATCTTTGGGTTTCAATGTAACTTTTGAATTGTTTCCACAACTGCAGTAGCAGTTGTATTGGCTTTAAAAGGATGAGATAGTACACACAAGTGTGCATACTTGGTAAGTCTATCAACTACCACCATGATGACACTCTTTCCTTCGGACTTGGGTAAACTTGTGATAAAATCCATTGAAATATCCTCCCAACGTTGACTTCAAATGGATAATGGTTGTAAAAGACCTCGAGTCTAAATTGTCTCCACTTTATTTTGTTGGCAAACCAAATATTATGCCACAAACTTCTAAACATCAGATTTAAGTCCATCCCAAAAGCATCCTTCTTGACCCTATGGTAAGCTTTAAAAAATCTTGAGTGCCCTCCTATAGGAGAGGTGTGCAATTGAAAAAGAACCTTTTGTTTAAGTTGGGAGTTCTTACATAGATATAATCAATATTTGTACCACAACGAATAATTTTTTTAGATAAATGTATCAAATGTATTGGGACCTTGCTGTGACTTTTGAATGAGTGCCCACACCTCTTTATCATTCTTCCATTCATCGCTTGCTTCAATAACCCAATAAGGTTGGATAATAGAAATGACACAAAGTAAATCTTCCACATTCTCATCCCTTCTTGAGAGTGCATCTGCAACAACATTTTTCTTCCCTTTTTTTAAATGATTTCAAAGTCATAACCCAACATATTTGTGACCCATTTTTGTTGTTCTTCTAAAGACAGTCTTTGTTCCAAGATGTATTTAAGACTATCATGATATGTTTTTACCTTGAAGTTTCTTTCCATTAGGTAAGGGTGTCATTTCTTCAGATCATGTAGTATTGCCAACGTTTCCTTCTCATAAATAGGTTTGTGTAAATACTTTCCCTTGATTGGATGACTCCTCCTTTGATCGTGTACTCTTCATTTGTCACATAACCCATATTCAACTCATAGAATTCCTTGGCTTTCCCATCATAATATCTCTCAGACAAGTACTTATTCCTGAAGAGTCTTTTAAACTCATTCCAACTCAACTCCTCTATCTTGATGCCTCTGACTCGCTTAACAGCTTCCCACCAAATGTTCGCTTTCCCTTTAATATTAAAGATCGTTATCTTGGCTTGCATGTTCTCTAAATAATCATGTAATGTGAAGAACTTGTTCATCCCAAACAACCATTATTGTGCATCTTCTGATTTATTCACTTCCCCATCAAAAGTAGGAGGCTTGGATTTCTTGAAATTCTCTGGAAAATACTACTATTCACTCCTCCTATAGGGGTGATGGCAATAATGTCTCTTGAAACCAGAACTGGAATAAAATCCATGAGTGCTAGCTTGTCTGTCAGGTGTATCAAAGGATATGCCACCTCTGATTGTGTCATCTTTATCCAACCTATATCTCGATCACGACCTGTTACCATATACCCCATTAATATTTTTCTCCTGTCCATGGTTTATCTTTAGTTGCCCCTGTCTCTACAAATCTGAAAGACTCTGAATGCTTACTTCATTAACCTCTGCTTGATTTTCTTGAGTTATTGCAATCCTTTCTTATGCCTTAATCAGCCTATTATTGTATGCCTTGCAACTTCTAATGTCTACCTTCAAACTTCTTAGTGTGTTTGCTAGATCGAGAGAATATTCTTCTCCTTGCTACCCAACTGACCTGTCTCATTCCATTGAATTCACATCATGTATGTAAGGGGAGTTATGTGGATTGTAGTCCACCATTCTGCTCTTCATCTCTAATCTTCTCTCTCCTGCAACATACTATTAGAAAATAAAAAAGGCAGGAAGATTTTCTTATACTTGATAAGTACTTGTGATGTTTTTACCTCTTATTAGGTTTTCTTTATATCTTATTTCTTTTAGTTCATCAAGAAATTACCAAATAGAAAGCACATAAAACAATGGACATCAGATATAGGTATTGTGCTAGAGAAAAACCCCTCTCGAGGGGAAAACCCAGTCAAAATTCTCTTCCTTCCAATAATATTCTTTGAGACTCTTCACCCTAGACAAAGACCAAACCTTCCCTCCACACCAAGTTAGCCTCCCATATCTTCAAACTCTTTTCCAACAACTTCGACTATGTAGTAGCTTCCGGCATTAGTGAAACTTGGAAGACTTCGATATCCCAAACTAGGGCACAAAAGAGAGAGAGATATACACCAAAATTTTGCTTTTCTTCTTCTCTTTAGACTCCACCCAACTCACACTTCCTTTGGCTTCCTTAGACCCACTTCATACTTCTTCAGCTTCTTTAGAGATATCGAACTAGCTTGAGATGAGATACTCCAAATGAATTTGACTTGCTTCTATTTATAGGCTTCAAGGGAGGTCAAATTGATGTCCTTAGGCCAAATTGGTGTGGAGGATGCATAAATTATATTTGACTCAATATCTTTTTACATGATTCAAAATCCCAAGAAGGGCCTATTTAAAAGTACAATGATGCTATCGACTCAGAATAAATCCTAGAAGTCCTCAATATGACTTTGACCTAAAACATGATGACCCAAACATGAAACCCATGCTTAATAAGTCATAATAATAATAATAATAATTATTATTATTATTTTCTTTATTCTTGTGACAAGTATATTACAAGATGACTCAAATATTAAATGAAGACTGAACCTAGTTACATTTTCCAACACTCCCTCTTAACTAAGGAGGTATTCATCATATACAAGTACAAGGAAGATCTTAACTATATGAACCATGAAGAACTTCAGGCACCGCAATGCCATGGACTAGATTCCTCACTAGGGAAATCTATCCATTGGTCTCTCACAATGCCATGGACCTAGATTCCTGACCAGCGTAATCTACCCATTGATCTCTCAATAATTTAGGCACCACAATGTCATGGACTAGATTCTTGACCAAGGCAATTTATCTAGGTGGGACTAAGATGGACTCAAGCTTTTAGCCTCTCTAGGTACCATTAAGCTTACTTGCTAACCATCAACCCAAAAATCCAGGTGTGTGTTAGAGTTCAATGACTAACACCACCTTTCCAACTTAGGGACCTAGACATCACACAAAGTGTCAACCGGATGTCCTCCCATGCAATGCTTCACTCACAAAGCCTCAACATCCCTTGATCCAACATATCAAGGACCACAAATGTCTCCTAATCAAACTGATCGGTAACCAACATGCTATCAAAATTTTCCCAAGAGATTTACCTGTACAAACACAACCCCAATCAATAATATACTTTCACGTGTACATAATCAAATACAAACCATCAGGGTATTTCAGACAACAGATGTTTCTTCTCAACATAGTAGGACTATCAACTGAATCTTTCACAGAAGATTTCTTAATCATACACTTTCCTTTCCTACTTCACATGCAGCAACATATCCTTCATTCTCCAATCAAAACTATGTTATGCTCTCCCTCTCAACTAGGGAACTTTCCTTTATCCAGGCTCCCTCTTAATCTAGGGAGATCAACATCAGAGAATCTTTTGTGGCTTCCAACCATTTCATCAGAGTTGTCATCATCCACTTCATGCTTATTAATGAACACCTTCACCATATTGAAGATTGTGTACCTGCACAATTTAGATAGCAAGTACAACCAAATCTATAGAAGCATGAAGTTAGCTATATCAGAATTACGGAAGCATTTATGTATAAAATACCAAAAGAAGAGACACATACTCTTCAACATCTTTCCAGGATATTTGTCATAAACCCTATGTTACTTTATAACAACTTTCATTACATCTACGGTTTCAATGTTTCTTCCAAAGGTATGACATACCTTTCCTCATAGAAAACCCTAGAAATAATTCAAACAAATATATATCAACAAAGCATCTAACGATTTTCAGAATTCATATGTTAGACTTCCCTCCAGGGTTTCATACAAATCTTAGATTTCATACATAGGAGTTAATCAATCAAAGCCATTCACAGCTTAGCCATCAACATGACCAACTTCCACTAGGATTAGTTGCAAACCCTATATTTTTTAATCAGACATTAATCACAACTAGAACTCAGATTTCAAAGATCTTACAAATATCTTAAATTATCATATTGTCATCAAAAATTTTTACTTCTACTAAAGTTTAACCCCAAAACCCTAGAATTTCACAAATACTATCATTAACTAAGGCTTAGTTCCAAAACCTAGGATTCATGATCATCTAGGACTTCATCATCATGCATAGGTATTTCATATCATGTGTTAGTCAAAGCAAACTTCACAAATATTAATAAGAGTTAGACATATAACATACTTGATTAGACTAAGGTTTGATCAGACAAACACACATTCCACATAAATCATTTCTAAGACATTATAAGGTTCTTGCTTGCACATTCCACCAAACCCTAATGATCTAGGGTTTCAATATAAGAGCATAGCAAACCCAAAATTACCAAAACTTCAAGGTTTTTGGATTTTAGACTTTATCATTCAACCCTAACAAGTTAGGTTTTCCTGATCATACCAAAAATCCCAAACATTACACCATCAATTAAAAACATCAAATGGCATTTCTCAATAACCCTAAGTAGTTTTAGGGTTTCATAAATTCACATTAGTATACCCTTAGGTTAGGGTTTTCCAGAGAACTTGTCTAGGGCTCTATAATATCAATTAATAATATAAGCGGGGTAGATTTATCAAGTGATGAACCACCCAAAATAAGAATCAATATGGTTCAATATAGCTAGACATAACAATGTTAGTAATAGATTGCCAAATGAATAAAACATTTAAATAAGTCAATGTATTGTAGTTTAAGGCATACCTTGTTTCTTGACAAATGTGATCTTGGGTGACTCTCTTCAACTCCTTGAGGGTATAACAAATGTTTTCCTAATCAAGACAATAGAGGCAGAATGGTGATTAGTATTTATATAATCAAAACATAAATAAGTATATGAAACTAAAGATTGAAACGAAAAGAGATACTTATCTTTGGGAGATGTTGGGGGCTCCCTCCAAATATTTTGAGGGATACCTATAAACATATAAATGAAAATGTCTTTTTCAAAAGCATGTTGAAACCTATAGATTCTAAAAAATATAAAATAGAACATCTAAGACTAAAAACAAAGGACTTAGTAGTGTAAGTCCCTTATGTCATATTCTTTGGGTTTGGCTTTGTTTGGATCTTTTTCTTCAACAATGCTAGCATGATCTCTTTCCATCTGTTAGTGTCGGTCTTAAGCCCTCCATCAGTGATCAATTGCTCTTTGCATATGCATGGTTAGGTCTCTCATCAGTGTCAATTTTGCATCCCGCTAGGCAT
>APFE031457976.1:27897-72847 GCA_000404065.3 Pinus taeda | reverse complement strand
TTTTCTTAGTCATTTTGAGAGGTTGGAAGGTTGGACTCTTGTGGGAGAAAGTTTCATTGTATATTGTACATCTATCTTTGCAATTTCAAGAGGAAGAAGGCCAGGGTTTTGCAAACATCCTTGTGGATTCTTGTGGATTGTAGTGTTGATGGTGTGTTCTCTACATGTTCTTGTAAGTTTGTTTATGTATTCTACATCTCTCTTTTGCTTCTGTTTGGACAGATGAAGTGGTAAAGTTTGAATACATGCTTTGACATGCTCAGCCTTTTAGTTTGTTCAAAATTTATGTTTTCTACTATCTAGAGAGGATTCAAATGGTTGTTTGCCCTCTTTAGCTCCTTCTCTATCATCCCTGATCATCCATCTCAGATTAAGGCATCAACGCTCACTCCTACCTTGCCCCAAAGATCCCCCTACAAAAAACTGTGCTCAATCCCGCACCCTGAATTGCACTCCCTCCAATTGCCACCAAAAACCCAAAAATCTTTAAATCAACCCCCCTTATCAATTTACTAGCCTAATATCTTTGATCCTAATTGTTCAGCTTATCATATTGAAAGATCTACCGAATCTGACCCGAGAGAGCCTTCTCATACCTCGTAGGGCTAGCTACGAGGTGAAATGGTTTGATGTAGCCTTGAGAGTTTGTCTATCTCAGCCTAGGTGAATTCCAAGCGCTAACACCATCTTCTTGTTTCTTGGATTGTCGAGACAAACACTCTTGTAGTGACCCTTCTTATGGCATTGATAGCATTCTACCTTGGACATGTCAACTTTCTTCCTTGGTCCTTTCGATTTCTTTCCTTTATGTTGAGAAATGTAGGCATTTGAAACATATTCATATTTGGAAACTAATGAGACCCTCAATTCTTCCTGACTGCAGGCAGTCCATAGTTCTTCAAAAGTGGGAGCTTCCTTCCAACTGTTAAGTCTTGCAGCAAATGCACCCCAAGAAGGTGGCATACATAATAGAGTAGTTATCATGAGTTCTTTGTCTGGAACAATTTCATCAATGGCCAAAAGATCATCCTTGATTCTTGCTATTTTCACAAAGAAGGAGGCCTCTGTGTCTTCTTTAGTCATCTTTGTGGTGCTTAGCTCATTCTTTAAACTTGCTACTTGACCATTTAATAACGAATTTTGACAAGGCTTCATACATTTCCTTAGCATGATTGATGTTAACTATGAATGGAACAAGGTTTTCCTTTATTCCTTCTACCATTAGAGTCATGGCCATGAATTCTAGTTCCCTAAACTTTACTTTTTTCAGAATCACTGGAGTCTTCTGTAGGCTTCTTTACTTTTCCTTTGACAAAGTCTAGAACCTTGTTCTTTTCAAGGATGAGGCCAATCCTCTTTTTCCAATACCTATAGTTAGAGGCTCCTTCAAGTTTTCTCTCTCCTTTGATTGTGTTAGACATTGTCTTTGAATATGGTAGAATTCTTCCTTTGAATAACCCTTTTGAATGAATCCTTGATCAAGTGCTTGAGACTTCCTTTTTCTTCTTTTTTCACCAAAGTTCTAATACCATGTTAGAATATAAGAAAGGCAGAAATATTTTGTTATACTTGATAATTACTTGTGATGTTCTTGAATTCTTATTAGGTTTTCTTTATATCTTCTTTCTTTTAGTTCATCAAACAATTACCAAAGCAAAAGCACATAAAACAATGGACACCAGATATAGGCACTATGCCAGGGAAAAACCCCCCTCGAGGGGAAAACCCCGCTTGTGGGGAAAACCCAGTCAAAATTCTCTTCCTTTCAATAGTATTATTTGGGACTCTTCGCCCTAAACAAAGACCAAACCTTCCCTCAACAGCAAGTCAACCTCCTAGATCTTCGACCTCTTTTCCAACAGCTTCCAACATCAGTGAAACTTGGAAGACTTCAATCTCCTAAAGTAGGGCACGAAATAGAGAGAGAGAGGCACCAAAATCTCGTTTTTCTTCTTCTCTTTAGGCTTCACCCAGCTCACACTTCCTTTGGCTTCCTTAGACCCACTTTACACTTCTCCAACTTCATTAGAGATATCGAACTAGATTGAGATGAGATACTCCAAATGAATTTGACTTGATTCTATTTATGGGCTTCAAGGGAGGTCGTATTGATGTCCTTAGGCCAACTTGGTGTGGAGCATACATAAATTATATTCGACTCAATACTAAACCTTTTTACATGATTCTAAAGCCCAAGAAGGGTCTCTTTAAAAGTACAATGACTCTATTGACTCATAATAAATCTTATATGTCCTCAATGGGGACTTTTACCTAAAACATTATGACCCAAACATGAAACCCATGCTTTAATAAGTCATAATAATAATAATAATTATTATTTTGACAAGTATATTACAAAATGACTCAAATACATTAAATAAATACTAAACCTAGCTATATTTTCCAACACATACCATGTTAGATAAACCAATAGAAGACATAATCAAATCATACCTCAGTGTATTTCATGGGAGGCTATCTCGTCTGCACAAGTCAATTCATATTAGCACAATATAGATATATAATGACATCGACATATCAACATCATGCATGATAACACAAAACTGCAATAATGACCACATGCATGATAACCATAACCATCACAATGCATGAATAACTGACACATATACACTTAACATGCATGTATAACAATATGCATTTAGCCCATCCGGTCCAAGTGTTTGAACCTGGAAGCTCTGATACCAGCCTATGGTATTAGATATTATCCAAAGATAACAAAAACCGCTCTGATACCACCCTTTGGTATTAGATATCACCCAAAGAGAATAGAACTCGTTTTGATACCACCCTGTAACGCCTCCTCCCACATTTACCCACTTTTTACAAGCTCTCCAAGGTAAACATGAGACGAGTGCCACTATGATATGAGCCGACCTCCAAAGTCTAGTTATGGAAGTGAGACCTACAAACCAAAAGTAAAATGACATCCCTCAGAGACTACAAATCACTTAGGAGCCTTCCAACCACCCCAGGTGATCAATCCCTGCACTAAAACTCTTTTCACTAGGTTTACTCTTGAACCACACCCATAACGCTTCATGCAGGTGGTTGGGAGGCTATAACCACACCCACAAGCCTATTTGAATTCGATTATGACCCAAAATCCCTTATTTTGTGCATGTGATCTTAAAATCTATTCCACTTTTTTAGGCTAGCCTCTAGACCACTACACAAAATTGCCTGTAACTTTTCAAAATCATGACAATGATGATAACAATGCCAAACAATCAAAGCTTGAGCAAGATCTTGACCAAATCATGCCTAATGCAAGATAGACATTTCATCAAACAGATAGTAAACATGGAAGCTACAGGTCATGAATGAATATTTGATCATAAACTTTTGAAATTCATCTGAAAATCACCAAGAAGGCTCCATGCCCTCTCTAGCTAGCTACAAGAACACTTTCTAGTCCATGGATTCATCAACCATCCAATAACTTGTCAAATAATGTACAAGAGCCATAGCTAGAGCACATGATAGAACCCTACATATAACCAACATATAACCACAATATAAACCATCACAATCCAACCATAATATCACCATAATATTCAGTACAAATGTTAATAGATCACAATAGGAAAATAGCTCATATTAACATATGAAGATATCAACCAAGTTAGGGACTTCCATGTACCACCCAACCATAGATTGGATGAACCAAATCACTCTTTCAGCCAATCACCATCACTCCATATTCCAAGTATGAATGTGGGATCATAAGGGTTAAACCAAAACAAAACCAACCAGGGCTTCTAAAGGCCAAACCACCTGAACCCTCAAGCACAATGATCTCACCTATACGGTCTAGAAATCACTAACAAAAAACATATTGGTCTCTCCTAAGCTATCCAGGGCTACAGGAACTAGTAACTCAACCCACAGCCTCCAGGGAGCCCAAGTTGTTACATGGCTCAAGAGATCTACCATCTCAACCCATAGCCTCCGGGGAACCCAATCTATTCTAGGGCTCTAGAGAAGTTGTTCCAACCCACAACCATAGGAAACCTGAGAACCAATTAGAAAACCAAATGGGGAACCCACTAAACCATGGTTACCCAGGAAATGGAAAAGCAAGGTTGAAACCACTGCCACTCGAGGCAAATCTCCACACCAATGACAACAAATGACAAAGGAACCACATGTATATACCATGCATCCAAAAAACAACAATGAGATCACACAAACAACCTGTTGCCTGCAGAGTAATCCTGTTGTAGTTGTTGATCCAACTATCTTCTTGCACTTCCTTGATTTCCTTTGCTTGCTTTCTCCAAATCCAAGTGAATGCTAAAAAGCTCCAAAAAATGCTCTAAGTGTGCAAGATTGTATGAGAGAATGAGAGTGTGGAAGGATAGAACCAAAACCGAATTGACAAAAGTTGTAATGACCAAAAGTTGTGTATTGTTTCTCTAATGTCTTTTTATTATTAATGTCTCATTTTTCTTTGATTTTCCTTCATTTTTCCTCTAATTTCCTTTTCGTGCAAATTTGTGTCTCTTCACCTTCCTTTTATCCTATTTTCCTTTATTTTCATAATTAAATGCCAATTATTGCTTCTTTTCCTTTGCGAATTTCCATAGCCATCAATAAACCACAATTGATTTAGACTATAATGTTTTCCCATCATTCAGCTTGGAATATTTGTCTCATGACCTTGGTCTTATTTTGTTTACATGGAAAATCAACTAGGGACTATTACATTGCACATCATGTGGATCAAACTACTGCTCCATCTATAGAATCCATGCTGCCGAATCCTTGCCATGAAACTTCCTCATATCGATCTTTTGAATATGGTTTGTCTTCAACCCAAATTTAGAGTCTTTAAAATCATGATTCATATTCCTTTTGTTCTCATCATGAGTTTCATGGACTACCTTGTCACCACTAGGAAGCCATTCTTGTAGCAACTTTGTCAAACCTTCGATTTCTGCTTTTATGTCCACTTTTATGTTTGCTTTTAAGGCTTCCATTTTTGCTTCTAAACTATCAATATTATCTTCCAATCTAGTTGCTTTTTGTGATAGTGGAAATTGTTGCACTTGGTCCCATAAATTTGATATCTCATGTTGCATTTCTTTTTCATCATGTGTCATAGTAGAGCTTTTTGAGGGCTTGATGGGGGTAGCTTTTTTGTTTGGGAGGAATTTTAGAATCAATCATTGATATCCATGCTTCACTGTGCCATTATAATCACTTCAAACTGATTTTTCAAACAAAAGTTATGCAAATTTAAAAATAGGCACCTTTTAAGAGCTTAATTTTGAACTTTTTGATAAGGTTGACAGTGAAATTGTTGTATCTTTGTGATTTTTTCCTCCAAGATGTGAAATTGTTTCTTGTGGTAGCCCTATATGTCTTCTTTCCAACCCCATTAGTTAGACCGAGATTGGATTCTTTATGATGAAGTTATGCCAAATCTCCAACAAGATCTGATTATGGACTGGTTCAGTAGAGCATACTTGTACAATATTCCATGTGTCACTGTTTTAATCTTTGGCCCTAAAATTGATATAACAAAAACTGTAGCTTGTCCACTTTTAGTCACTTTTTAAGAAATTCAAATTTGATGCATGAAGAGAAAGTTATGACAGTTTTCCCCGTAACACATATTTGAGATTGAATCCTGGAGCATGTAGAAACCCTAACTTCCTTGGACCATATCTCCGAAAATATAGCGAACCAAGGTCTAAAATTATAGCCAGATGTTCATCAAGATTTCATCTTCACGTCGTATCAATTTCACGGTCTGAAGCTTCACATAAAAAATATATATATATATATTATAGCGAAAATGTCATGATGACCCTTTTAAAGCAACACAACCCTAAGATCCAAAAATCTGATTCCAATATTATGTATCCAAATAAAAATAGCACAAAAACATAAGAAAAGATTGATCAATGAATAGATAATAAGCCATTTCAAGGGGGAAATATCTCTTTACATCATATGAATGAACAATTCTTGGATGATTCAAATGAAAATACCTCCTTGGTATATATGGGAGTCTAAAGGGTTAAAATATAATTAGGGATTACATAACAATAATAATGTAAGGGCTCAACAATAACAATAGTGAGCTTCTATGCGGCACAACAATAACAATATTTGGGGCTACAGTAGTATTATGGGGACCTAACAATTTCTCCGAGCACGTTAAGTGCTCCATGATGGATATGACCCATCCTCCTATGCCATAGCTATCCCATATCTCTGCTATTGTTATTGCTAACCAGTGCCTTTGGAGCTTCAAATTGCAACTTATACAACTTGTTGCTTCTAGCCCTAATTTTGCTTTGTCGACTTCCAATCCTAATGTTTCAGATACACCTTCTGTCCTTGAAAGAGTACATTGTACCCTTGATCCTAAATAGTAGATACTGAAATTATATTCATACCCATACCTGGCACATGCAACACATCTGCTATTTGGATATTCTTACCTAACTTCCTCTTAAATGTGATTGTCCCTCTCCAAACTAGAGCAAGTTTGTACTTGTTTTCCATTTTTGTTTGGAATCTCATCTTCTTTGCTTGGTAGCTGGAGAAATATTGATCAAAGAATATGTTGCTTATAGATGTATTAAAGAATCACATGTAGAAATTGCAGCTTAACCATAAAAATCTATTGTGCACATAAGAGAACAAGAAGAAACACATAAAGCATGAGAAGAAGGCAACAAGACTTTGATAACGGAGTTCATCCAACTTGGACTACGTCTCTAGGCCTTGCTCAATCAATGGGGAGGCCTTCATTCATTAAATGGCATGAAAAAGAAGAATACAATCATCAGTTCCAACAAAGGAGTCTTATCCCTCCATTCTGGAAAATGACTGAGAAATGGAGAACTCAGATGGAGAAATGGATAGCGCATTCCTCTCCCCTTGCACTGTTCCATGTTCATCGGGTTTTATAACATTGCTTTGTTACAAGGCCACTTAAATCGAGAGTTTTTTTGTTTATAGTAGCAGTCATTTGAATGGAAGGATTAGTGGGTGCAACAAAACCCCGAAGTAGTCTTTTTCCGTTCCAAACAATAATACACGAAAAACACTGAAAAACCATATCGAAAAGCTTTAAGCCGAAACTCAAATTTCATTAAGTCAGCCCTATTTTCCTGTCGGGTCCGCGCTTATCGCAAATCGCAATGGCCCTAGGGTCTTTCCGTTGATTGTGTCGATTGCTAATACGCCGATCTCGCCGATTGTTGATATCGCCGATATGATCCTGTCATTTATTTGTTTTCCGATCCGACAGCTGAGATTGCACGTTGCTATCGGCATATCGTAATCGTTGTCGGCATATCGCATATACAACGGCCCGGGGTTCTTCCATATGGCATACGCCGACGCCGATGTTGACGATTGCTCCATCGCTTATCGCCTATCGGATGTCACCTGGTCCCGATATCGCATGTCGCCTGCCCCCGATTGTGATTAGTCGGAGATCACTAATCGGAGGTTCCGTCTACCTGCCTTAAGTCTGCCTTTGAACCCCTCCGATTGCGATTTTCCTTTATAAGGCTTTTAAGCCCATTTTTAGAGGAAATGCCTCCTTTTTCAAAGGAACAAAGGCAAACTCTTTTCACGATAACTTCATCATCCGAAGTCCATTTCAGCCCATTCAAGTTGTAGTAGATTCAGAATGAAAATATCTACGCAACTATTTCTAAGAGCATCCTTGGACTTTCATTTTCCCTTGTTTCCTGCAAGTCAACCCAAAACTTTGACTGCTTCTATCTCCTTCATTCAGACTTAGATTGGAGTGTCGTTCACATCGTGGGAATCAGGGCGACGAGCTCTTCGATCTAATTTCAAAATAATTGCCTTTATACCACTTTGAATTTTGAAATTTTCCCATGCCACTGTGTCTGAAGATCCACCTGGATCAATCCTCCCCACTAAAGAGCTTTTGGACCCCAAAAGCATTAACACACTGTCCCAATCCACACTTTCAATCACCAGCACGTGAAACTGGTACATTCTTGCAATCATGCACACCACACATGACTCAACAACCCCTCCTTGCCAAGAGTTCATAGCACGCACTCATTGGCTAAGGATTACATAAAAAGTAATTAATGCCTCAAATACTAATAAGGAAAGGCCAAAATATCATCGTTGCATCATTGAAGTGATGGGAAATACACCATCATTTTTACATTTACTTGCGACGTGTGATTTACAATGGTGGCCATAACAAGCTACTACCCCTAAAAAACTAACTTAATAAAGCAGACCACTGTGAATGGGGTGGATTTATCTGTTGAACATGTTCACCTTTCAACTCCTCTAGTGATGTTTCCAGAGCATGGCATATCAGACATGAGGTTTGTTGGTGCCCCTCTTAGTTGCCATGACTACAATGATTCTTTCTCCTCCAGACTTTCGGGGCTGCCTTGGTGCGCTTTCCCCTAGTGTTGCTTCGATAAGTGTTCATGGAGCCTTCACTATCGCTGGACTATGAGGAAGGAATTTCGTCCCCTGTCGTTGGTTGGTTACAAGCTATATTGGAGTTTTCCCCCAGCTCTTTTCTGGTGTATCTGAGTCCTGCATGGCGCGGAAATTCCTTGACTTGATGGGGTTTATGATGCCTTGGCCTTTGATGCCGAGGCCCTTTCCTTGATATCCCATTTCCTTCATTAGTTTGGATCCAATCCCTGTAGTATGTTTTTCAAAAGCACCAAATTCATCATCGTGAAAATCATATGAAATAGGAGAATCACTTTTTACCTCCAGATGGCTATGTTGCAGCGTTTCCAAGGCCTCATCCTTGGCTTGCAACTGGCGTAGTAATCTTTGGTTTTCGTCCCTTGCCTCCTGTAGAAGCATACTTAGCTCAACATTCTCTGCTTGGATGCGATGGTTGATCTCCACAAGTTCTTGGCGTCCTGCTGCGGAGAGTGCCCTTTTCGTTATGTCAGTTGAAATCCTTGATTCATTGCTAGAATCAGACCCCAAATCCATGGGTCCTCCTGCCGCGATCCCAAAGGCTGCAAACTTCGTCTCGTCATTGGAGTCAGACCCCAATTCAATGGGCCTACCCCATGCAAATCCTGTAGTTGTGACCTTCTCATCTTCCTCTGACTCGGAATCTGGGCTTCGCTGCATGGTGGCGACGACCTTCTACTTCCCCTTTCTGTCATTCCTCTCAGGTCTCAGCTCAGGGTGCAACTTCCAACAATTCTCTTCGTCATGCCCTATTTCTCACAATGTGTGAAAAAGGGCTTTGCTCCCCTTCTCTTGGCTACCGCGGTTCTCTTTAAGTGGTCATCTTGTCCATGTGTTCCCCTGTTTTCTAGATGAATGGCCTTTACATTGGCCGAGTCAATGGTAGTAGGTTCAAACAATAATAATGAATGCCTAATGTAACTATGTAATGATCCAATATACTTAGTTACTACTTCAGGTGTATCAAGTGCAATACCCAAATTAAGTGCTTGCTCTTTAAACTCCTCTGTAAAACTTTGAACATCCTGACCTTTGCCTTACCTTAAATACTGCTAATTCATTAATGCTTTCTGCTTGTAACCCAAGGGATAAAATTGTTCCTTTAACACAGAAGTGAAATCAAGCCATGAGGAAAGAGGGTTACCCAAATTCTTACTGCTTTGCAATCTGCTCTCCCACCAAACAAGAGTGATGATGCTCAGCCGTAGAGAGGCCAACTGGATCTTTGCCTCGACCTCCATGATCTGTTGAATCCTGCAGTAGATCTCAATCTGCCTAATCCAATTATTAATCTTTTTTTCATTACTTTCACCATTAAACATGGGAAGATCAAATTTGACATCGAATTTAAAGAAAGGTTTCTTGTGTGCATCCCTTGAATTCCTATGATGATGGTGATGGGAGGAAGAAGAACTTTCACTTGTGGAAGGAGAAGGAGGTGGATCTCCTCCATCATCTCCATGCACTGAACGTCGCCCTTCTGGAGTTTATTTCTCTACACTTTCAAGCTTTTCAAGTCTTGAGAACAGCTTCTCAACACAATCTGCCATTGTGTATAATGTCTTGCAGAAATTTACTTCCTCTTCCTAACGAGCCTCATCATCTGCCATGTTTCTCCTTCAATGTGCACGCCCCACTTCGGGATTGAAAGGCTTTAGTTCCCCTTCGCCTCTTCGGAGCCTGTTTCTTGTTAGCATACAAACATGCAATTCACATCTAAAAAAACCTGCTCTGATACCACTTGATCCAAGAATATTTTGCTTATAGATGTATTAAAGAATCAAATGTAGAAATTGCAGCTTAACCATAGAAATCTAATGTGCACATAAGAGAAGAATAAGAAACACATAAATCATGAAAAGAAGACAACAAGACTTTGATAACAGAGTTCATCCAACTTGGACTACATCTTCGAGCCCTGCTCGATCAATGGGGAGGCCTTCATTCATTAAATGGCATGAAAAAGAAGAATACAATCATCAGTTCCAACAAAGGAGTCTTATACCTCCATTCTGGAAAATGACTAAGAAATGGAGAACTCAGATGGAGAAATGGATAGTGCATTCCTCTCCCCCGCACTTTTCCATGTTCATCGGGTTTTATAACATTGCTTTGTTACAAGGCCGCTTAAATCAGGAGTCTGTTTGTTTATAATAGTAGTCGTTTGAATGGAAGGATCAGTGGGCGCAACAAAACCCTGAAATAGCCTTTTTCCATTCCAAACAATAATACACGGAAAACATTGAAAAACCTGACCGAAAAGCTTTAAGCCGGAAGAGCGATTTCACTTAGGAATTCGCATTGCCCTTCCGGTAACTCACAACGCCTCTGGCAACTTGCACGACCCTCTCACAATTGACAATGCCTATAGAAACTCACAATGCCTTCTCTGTAGAATAATTCAGCCAATAAAACATCCCTCTGACACTCAAAATATGGAAGCCTCTCAGATGAATAAATAAACTTGGAAATCTACTTCTCAGTTATTGTTGTTGAAACCCTCTTGTTGTCTTATTGAAAACTCACCCAACTCGATGTGCTTCAATGCTACCCATCATTTTCCCTTTAGAATCTCTCATTCACAAATGAATGAAAAAGATTATGACTTTGCCCCAATTGATGGCTAAGATCATCTTAGACACTTTCAAGAAACTTCTAGAGGAAAATCAACCTTATCTCAAATAATGCCAATTTTCCTAAGTTTTAACTTAGGAAATATTTAAAAATCACTAATTGACTTTATTTAGACACTTTCCCTGAGTGATACTTAGGAAAATTTACATGGGCTTGGAGATAATTCATTTATCTGCGTTCCTAGCCTCAACGACACCTCTCAAAGCTAGAACACATGTCTGAACAATATTCAACATAATCAACTCCCTTCAATTGAGAAAGATGAGGTCTAGAGGGCAAGCATGCAAACCTAACTCCTCATTTTTTTTCCTTGTTTTGTGCATTAGTTGACTATTTTTCTCTAGCTACCCAATCCTTTGAATTCTTAGTGAATTGCTTAATCTATTCCTAGCTGACTTCTCAGTCGACCTCCTAGTTAACTTTCCTAGTGGATTGTCCATCGTTAGATTCTCGAAGATCCAATGATGAGATGAAACTACAAAACCTTCCACTTACAACACCTAGGAGGGTAAGATAATGTAACAAACATAGAATATAGAATAATTATTAATAATAAACTACTAAGGCCCATAATCCTTTATCATAACCTTTACCTCACGACGTCTCAATCTATATATATGTCACTATAAAAGTCAGTGTAAATCAATTGTCTCGTTCACCATCAATTATATTATGGGCCTTAGTAGTTTATTATTAATAATTATTCTATATTCTATGTTTGTTACATTATCTTACCCTCCTAGGTGTTGTAAGTGGCATATATATAATATATTATATATATATATATATATATATATATATATATATAATATATATATATATATATTATATATATATATATATATATATATAATTGATGGTGAACCCGCGAAAGGAAAATAAAGGACTCTTGAAATGATAAAAGTTGATACACAGTGGAGATTCCTAGAAATAGGAACCCACAAAAGGATATAAAGATAAAGATAATCATATGGATAATCTTAAAAGTTATACACAGGGGAGATTCTATACAGAGGAACCCCCGAAAGCCAGATAATCACCAGTCTTGACCTTTGGGACTTCTGTCAGAGTCATAGTCTAAAGCATAGCTATCTGATGACTCCTGATGGAATACCTCATGATGTGGACCGAGGTTGATACCAAGCACAATTTGAGCTAGCCAAGGTGGTTCATTTCCAAAACAAGCAGAAAATGCAAATAATGACATAAGCGAGTCACAATTTTCTAGGATGATGCCAATTTCTCCAAAATAATCAAGGCTTAAAATAAAACTGCTTTTTTCTTGAGATTCTTCTGGAATGGGAAAGATTGTTGTGCCACAGAAAAGGAGGTTGAATCCAAAAATATTATACCTAGAACTTCCTTCTTACACATCTCCATGTAAACAGACAAAGTCCATCTTGGGCTTTTCCCATTAAGTTCTTCCTTCCGAGGAGGGAAAGAATGCATAAGTAGACACATCCATTGGTTCCAAAACCTGAAAGGGGAAGTTACATCCTTACAATACATAACTATGAAAATTTCTCTCCATGCTCTAGCATACTGCATAATACCATAATAATCGGTCCAAGATAAATTTGGATCTAAGATGTATACAATTCTAGGATGTCTGGTTCGTGCCTGTCCTAAATAGAGATGGTAATTATTGATAATATTCCAATCAATATTATAACTAAATCTCCCTTCAATAGAGTTATACTACTTTTCTAGGATTATTTTTTGAATATCTTTAGGCAGAGCTAAGATCTTTTGAGAAAAACATTCCCAATAAAATTGGTAACGACAAGAGCTGCAAAGACTAACTTGGGATCTTGATCTGGAAGAAGAACATTCTCCTACTTTGAACTTTTTGATAGTAAACTCTTTTTTTCCTCCTCTTCCTTCTTTGGTCAACATGTCTGCAAGATCATTTTCTTTTCCTGCTTTGTAAACAATGTTTAAGTCAAATTCTTCAAGCCAGAGTGCCCATTGGAGTACTCTTTAATTTCCCTGCTCTGGTAATTTTCTGTTCTGCAACATTCCTTTCATATGTTTAAGGTCAGTCTTTACAATGAAAGAAACACTTTTTAGGAAAAACCTAAATCTTTTGATTCCATTTTTGATAGCCAATATTTCTTTGAGGGATGAAGGATACTTCCTCTCAGCCTCTGAAAAAGTACCTGAAGCATAAGCACATACTTCTTTTTTAGAATGTTTCTGTAGGAGAATAGCTGCCCAAGTATGCTCAGATGCATCAGTTTCTAGGATATAATGTAGGTCTTGTTGTGGTAATGATAAAGATGGAAGGTCTTTAATTCTTTTCTTAATATTTCGTACATCTTCTGTCATTTGTGGCACCTAGGCTGAGTTTTTCTTCAACCTTTGTTGGAGAATCTTGGTATCTTTAGCTTGTTCTGGATAGAACTACCTAATGTAGTTTAGGCATCTTAGGAATCTTTGTATTGTCTTGACATCAGGTAATATATCTAGAAAATTGAGCAATGACTATAAAGCATGGGGTTGTAGCTGCACTTTTCCTAAAGATATGATCATTCCAAGATATTCAATCTTAGTTTGTGCTATCACAAATTTTTCTTTAGAATCTGAGAGTACTAAACCATGCTGAAAAACCACTTGGTAGAAAATTTCCAGATGCTTCTTATGTTGTTGAATATCTTTGATATAGACTAATAAATCATGAATATATACAATAATAAAATCATATGATTTAAACATATCCTCCATTCGCTTCTGAAACTTGGATGGTGCATTTTTTAGACCAAATGATATAATCATCCACTTATATTGTCTTCCAGGTACTACAAAAGTTGTTTTGTACCTATCTTCAGGGTTAATGCCAATTTGCCAGAAACCACTTTTTAAATCAAATTTGCTAAAAACATTTGCTCCTAAAATTTTTGAAAATAGTGTATCCTTACTGGGAAGAGGATACCTGATTGGTTCTAATGCTTCATTCAAAGCCTTATAGTTGATGAAAACCCTCGTTTTCCCTCTTCTTTGTTCACAATGTTTATTTACATAAAAAGTCGGACAAGCCCATGTCATTTTGCAAGGTTCTATTAATTTTCTAGCGAGCAGCTGCTTGATTTCTTCTTGACATAATTGTTTCTCTATAGGGATCATATGGTTGGCGGAGGCTTTCTGAGGTCTTTGTTCCTATTGATGTTTGTATGGAAGAGAAACAAAATATTTTTCCCTAGACCAGAAAGCATCAGGATAGTCAAAAGTACAATCATTTTTTAGTTTTTCTGTAATATCCTTTAATGCATCTTTCCCATGAAGATTAGCATGCTACAAAATTTTCTTGATTTTTGTAAGCTCTTATATAGTGTCAGAGACTATATCAATATCATCAGGAGGGACCCTGACTGTATAAATATTTGTCATAAGAACTAATACCTTTTCTTTCTGTATGCTAAAAGTAATTTGGTTCCTATCAACTTGTTGACATGGCGAATTTTTGCTATACCAACAAGGGGAACTAACCCGATCAAAGACCCCAATTAGGCCTACTTTCATTTGGAATGGCTAGTTCCAATGAGTTTTAAGGGACCCCATAAAGTGTTAAATGCGTCGAAAGATGGCTTCTGGGAGGAAGACTTCAATTAAATCAACAAAATAAAACAGCTAACCAATGTGTATTAAATCCTATCTACACTACTTCTAACTACTCTAATCTAGTCCTATTTGTCCTAATCTATCCTGCAGGATCAAAACAAAAGGAGGTTAAACATCATATATAAATCCCAAGTCCAAATGAATCAATTATTGGTCCACATAAGAACAAGGCTATATTAAATCATAATCACAATGCAATTACTTCTACAAGAATATACATTCCTTTCCATACAAATAACACTTGCAATTGATGTTTAACAAAGTCAGGAATCAACAACTTTTCATGAATTATTAATGCTATTGAATTACATTCAAATAGCCAATAACAACCATGAATTTCAAGTTATCAATATGCATAAAGCAAACCACATTGGTCTTTATACCAGCAACAATACATTGATCCTAAACATATGAGAGAAAGGGGAAACAAATTTGAAACAACAAGCCTCTTCTTGAACCAAACAGTTCTCTTTATTCACAATAAATCAAAGTTGTTTTTCTCCAAACAAAAAGCCCTCATTTCCTATTCGGAGGGAATATTTATGCAATTGAAAATGACTCTCGGTCTCCCTTTTCACCTTTTTGCCTTCCCTCTATCCTCTATTACTATACAGATCAGAATACATAGAGGAAGACGATCGATGTCACTGTTGACACGTAGAGGGCGTTTCATGTCACTGGAGCGCTTCATTTCCTAGGGAAATGAATGGTTTTTTATTAGAAGGGGATGACTGTGTGTCATCTCTTCATGATGAAATATGGGGCAGTTTCGCTTTCATAGGCAACACCTGGAAATATGACCGCCAACGCCTAAAGCTCAATCTTCAAATAGACATATCCGCATGGATAAACTCTTCGGGTCTGCTTGCATTCACTCGATTCTTGCTTGCATAGATAGCCAACATCAGTCACACTTATACAGATATGATAAAAATGCTTTAAAAACACAAATGTTGCCTTCATGAAGAATTTATAACACCAAGAGCAACAATCATGAAAGAATCGACCCCTGGTCTTTAATCTACGCATTGATTCAGTCTCACAGGTAGAAATCCGATTTACACTGAAAAGTTTCGCAAAACACATAACCGGACCCAAGATCTGGACTTGAAACATCATATGTAGGAATTCATACCTTATCGGGTCTCGAAGACGAGATGTTCCATTAAAAAATGCGACCACGGAATTTTATTGAATACACATGAATATATGTGGAAAACCGCAGTTGGGCCATACAGCTGGACTTCAAAATTATACACCGAAGCCTATAATTATCGGCGGGTCCGCCGTATCGGAAATCGCCTTATATATAAACCATGAGATTTTCCGATTGCGATAAGCGATAGGGGAGGCGGACCTGATGTGCCTATGGACTATGGTTAATAACCCTTTCGGATCCGAAACGTAAGCCTCCCTTTTGAAAAACCCCTACTTCATTGTTTTTCGAAGAATACAAGGATACATGGGAAAACTGCGTCTGGCCATAAGGCCGAACTTGAAATACTATATACCCGAGTTCACAATCATCGGCGGGTCCGGTAAACAATGGTGCGCCTTATATAAAACCTTTGGATCGGGCCGATTGTGATATTACGATATGGCTCCGGACTCGATATATATACATCGTGGTTAATAAAACCATTGGGTCCCGAAGATAGTAGCGCACTATGTATACATAAGCCCTGGGCCTCTCGATAGCGATAGGCGATTAAACGTGGACCCGATATATATGTAATATAGTTGATGATGTTGTCGGATTCGAAAGACAGTGGAGCGCTATATATATAAGCCTAGGACCCCGCTGATAGTGATATGTGATGGGGCTCCAGGCCCGAAATATGTGCATTTCAGTTAATAAAACTGTCGTGTTCGGAAGCCATATATTCGATGCGTTTTAATGTTGATTGTGTTAAGCGAGAAGGGGCGATTTATGCATATTTATGAAGGATTTCCTTTGTAAATGGTTATAAAGGAGTGAGGTGCGATAGGAAAAAAAGGGGGTTTATGCATGATTTTGAGCATTTCCACTATAAAGAGCTATGACGGGAATAATGATGCGATGACAGGTCTTGTGGGTCAAATAAATCTTGACGGGCATATGAAAGAAGGGCTTGATGCGAGGGATTTATTAAGGGGCTTTAACCATTTGTGAATTGAAGATTTGGCTCCCCAGAAAGCTAAATCCCTAGAGTAAAGCATATCATTCGGAGAGATGCAAGATCAACTTCTAGGGGACCCATCCAAAATCTTACCCAGGCAAGATTTGATAGGGTAGTGGTTGTGGCCACAACAAATGGTGAACCATTGGGCGAACCAGTTATCTCTGTTTCCAAATAAACCTTAGATCAATAGAACATCAGGGTCTTAAGATAAACTTGAAATGCAAACTATATAGATGGACAAACATGGGTTCCACTTCAACATCAATTTCTTCTGGTGGGATAGAGACAAATAGCTTCTACTTACTGATAAGATTTTGACATGCATTCTCCAAAGGCAGTGTTATGGGATTTATTAACCTTCCTTTACCTGTTTCCCACTTTCAAAAATCCTTTTGGAGCCATCACTAGTCTGTCAATACCTGTTTAGGTGTGTATCGCAACTCTTTATTGTTCATTCAACTTGATGTAGATATGTTTATCTGCACTTTATACAAGAATTTTAGTGCTATATTTTGATATGATTGGATGGAGCGTAGTCATGGGTCTTGCCATATTTTTAAACCAATTAAGCCAGGTTGGGCTTGCTGTGTCAACCGGTACTCTGAGCCCAACAACAGTC
This sequence comes from Pinus taeda, assembly GCA_000404065.3. Lineage (NCBI taxonomy): Eukaryota > Viridiplantae > Streptophyta > Pinopsida > Pinales > Pinaceae > Pinus > Pinus taeda. The sequence continues at coordinate 55,333 of APFE031457976.1, read as the reverse complement.
CCTACTCTAACCAGATTCCCAAACAGCCTGTCCTTCTAGATTGGTATAAGGACTTGACATTTCATTTTCTTTTAAATAAGTCCTTCTAGTTTCAGGCACAAGGACTAGAGCACAATTGGATTTTCCACAAGGTATATGACAATGAGCTTAGCTCATGAAAGGAGGTTTACTTGTAGATAACAGGTATTGGACAATTTAGTGTGGTGGATGGGACCAAGGGAGAATGATTGTAAACCTTACAGGCAAGTATAGGCTAGGTCTCCCGGATTCGGGTGCCATCCCAGCCATAAATGGCATTCATGCACATTAATACTCCCTGGTACTGCCACCTGCTTCGCAGCGTGGAGCCCCAGATCTCGTCCGATGGAGGGAAGAATGTTTTTATGGCTGTAGGCCGGAGCAGGCCGGCGCCATTAATGAAGGCCGAAGTTCGAAGCCGCCTGCTGTGGGTTATTTACATGGAGCTCCCTGTTGTTTTTTCCACTTCTTGGGTTCAGGCGTCTGGTGCTCAGTTTGTTCTGCAGATAGGATGCGAAGGTGAGAAGGCGTCCGGCTTCAGAGGTGAAATTCGAGCCTGTTCGGGCTTGAATCTGCAACACCTCCATTCCACCTGTGTGCTGCACAGCGGAAATCCCTCGGTGGCATGGGGTAAGTGGTTTATTCATTGTAACATCAGTTACATTTTCTCTGTCTCTTGGTTTCGTGCATCCTCTGTTTATTCTCTCGAGCCTACGGTTCATCTGAGGCATTCTTCTGGATTTAGTATCTGTTCTTTTGGGTTTTCGGTGACTGTTGGTACCATGAAGCGTCCAGGGAAACGAACCCGTTCGGGTGATCGACCTGGCAGCAGTAAGCATCCCTTCGCTCATCCTCCACCCAATCCTGTGTTCACAACCATCAACCTCTCCTCCTCTCCTGAGGATCCTCCTCCCAGCAATCCTTCTCGCCAACTGATTCCTAACAGTGCCTTTCAGTCCACCCATTTTAAATTCCAGAGTAACCTGAATAGGCCTCTGATTTTCGCCCAAATTACCATTATCATGTCTAAAGAAGTTAACCAGTTTGCCCCTTTCTCCTGCATTGACCCCAATTCTTCTCACAGTAGTGAATGCTCCTCTGCCAAGAATGCTATGAATGTTAAAAGGGAGACTGAACCGGTTATCCAGGTCAATTTGCCATCCATAATCCCTCCCCTGGTTGATTGTGATCATTTTGACATAGAGACTGATGCTGGAACCACCGACAAGGTGTCGGAAGGCAACGTGTTGGTTGATAAAGAACTACTCAGTCAGGACGACGCGTGTCTGGAGTCCGAGGAGACACAGGGGGAAGCTGGAAAAAATGAATAATTGGCCATGTGGTCTGTTCTTTTTGGTTCTTTGGTGGATGCTCCGGAAGCACTGCCCAGGAATTTTGGCCAGGACTCAGCTTGACAGCAGCAATTCCAGTTTTGGGTCTCTCCTCGACGCGACGTCTGTTCGGTTCATGGACCTGGGCTATCAGTTCTATTTCTCTGTTCATCTTCCTGTTCATCTCTCTCGGTATGCTTGTAAAGCCAACATAATTGGCTGTATGTCTCTGATTTTCCCTGGTTTCTACAGTAATGGGGCAGTTTTGTAATGTGAAAGGCTTGCGGGCTCCTGCCCTTGCAGCTGCCAACTTATGTAAAAATATTTTGATTTCTAGTTAATAGAATTAGATGTTACAGAGAAAAAAAAAAGTATAGGCTAGGTCTGAGTGGGATTTATTTAAGATGCAGTGTTCCTCCATGCCAATCCAGTTCTAGTTACACATTTTTTGTTTTACAAAGATGCCCCCACATGCTCCAGAAATCCAAGTTATCAACAGATCTTACCCAGGGTCCCAATAGAGGCCAATGAGTGGCCCCGATTTGAATTCCACTTCTGATTTTCAGTTCTCATGTGCTCATTGAAAATTTGTTTGATTCGCAAAGTAATGATGGGTTTTAGGATCAGAGACTCATCAACAGGTTAATGAGGGCAATCTGAAAATATGAAAATGAGACTAGGGGACTAAAATCAGTTGGCTGAAAAGGACTGTTATTCAAAACAATAGGAAAATAAACTCTGTAGAAAACAAAAGGAAAAGACAGAAATGCAACTAAACTAACCGAAAAAATAAAATGAATTCTAACCTACTCAGGAGGTAACCACCATGTGGTGGATACTGGAAGTATCTCTTCAGATGTTGGCCATTAACAGGGAGTTTCTCAGTCTCTCCCTGTAACGTTTTCAGCCTGTAAGTTCCTTGACCAATTTTTTCAACAACTTGGAATGGGCCCAGCCATAAGTGTTGGAATTTCGTGTGTTTTCCTTTTGGCTCACTCAACTTGTCCCATTTCAGGACTAGCTCTCCTATTTGGAAGTCTTTATCTCCTGCCAAATGATGATCAAACCATCTTTTTACAATCATTTGGTGATTTTTGAATTTATTTCTGGCTTTCTCTCTCAATTCCTCCAACTTCACTAGTTGGTTGATCCTTTCTTGGAGTAAGGCAGAGGGGGTTCCTCTTGAAGCTTGGGAGAGTTGTAAAGAGGGAAGGGTAACATTGGGAGGAAGGATGGCTTCCTGTCCATAGACGAGGAAGTATGGGGAGTTTCCTAAGGCCACTTTTGGGGTGACCCTATTGGCCCAAAGGGCATTTGTTACAGCATTGTGCTAGTTCCTCTGTTTGTCTGCGACAGACTTGTGAATTATGTGTATGAGGTTCTTATTTGAGGATTCTGAAACTCCATTTCCCTGGGGGTAATAGTTTGTTGCATACCTTATGTGGATTGATTTATCAATAGAAAATTCAGTCAATTTCAGTGATGAAAAGTAAGAAGCATTATCAAATATGAGACTGTCGGGGATGCCATACCTATTACTAATGAATTTCTCAATGAATGATATTACCTCATCTTCGTTCACCTTCCGAAGTGAGATGGCTTCGGTCCACCTGGTGAAGTAGTCAGTCGCTGTGAGTATATACTTATGCTGTTGTGAAGAGTTTAGAGTGATCTCACCTATGACGTCTAGGCCCCATTGCTGGAATGGTTGATAAATCATAACAGGCCTAAGGGGAAAAGCTAGCCTTCTTTCTCGTCCTGCGGTGGTTTGACACACCTTGCATTTGTGAGCATAGGCATGCGAGTTTCTAAACACTGTGGGCAATAATATCCAACTCTTAATATTTTGTGAGCAGTGGTCTCTCTGCCGTAGTGACCACCTGCTGGGCCATCGTGCATTTCTTTCAATACATGATCCGCATCATCCTTTTCCAAACACCTCAGCCAGATTCCATCATAATTTTTTCTGTATAATATATTATTGGCCAAATGATACTAATTAGATTTCAGTCTGACTCCTCTCCTTTGTGATGAATCCATGTATTCAGGACATGATCCTCGTATTAGATAGAGGCGTATGTCGTAGTACCACAACTCAGGATCCAAAAAGGCTTCTGACGTTTCTCGCTCATACATCAATGCTTCATTAATCCACAGGGGCTCCTCCCTGAATTTCATTTGTGTATATTGCATGCTCCGTGTTTCTAGTTCTTTGGACGCCCCTTCTTTATCTGCCACAGCTTCTGCTGCTAGCCTGCAAAGTCCCTGCCCGCAAACTATCTGTGCCAACTTAATCTCGAGGTCGAACTCTTGAAGGGCGGTTATCCAATTCCCTCTCTGTTCACCCATTTCCTTCTGCATGAAGAGAGCTCTTACAATAGGACGGACAACAATTACTTTGGTCCTAGCCTTTAGTAGATAAGGGCGGAAATGTTTTACAGCCTTGAAAATTGCAAAGCCCTGTTTCTCCACATCTGGGTAGTTGAGTTCTCCCCCTTGGATATTAGAGCTCATATAAGAAATAGGGACTTCATTTCCTTCGTTATTTTTCTGAATGAGTATTGTGGCATATGAAACATTAGAAGCAAAAGTGTACAAGAAGAATTCCTTGTCAAAATCGAGGTTGACCAATGCAGGAGCTTCAACGATGGCTTCCTTGATTCGCTGAAACACTTTCTTGGCTTCATTGCTCCATTTATACACATCGTCTTTCTTCATCATCAGCTACATGGGGCGCACTATTCCCGCAAAACCTGAGACAAATTTTCTAACGAAATTGATCTTCCCGAAGAAAGATTGCATGGCCTTCTTATTTGCAGGGGGTTGTATTCTCACGATGGTCTCTATTCTTTTAGGATCAATAACAATCCCTTCTTTAAAGAGGATATGACCCAGTAGTTTCCCTTTTGTGACTGCGAAGACGGTCTTCTTGGGATTCAATGATATTCCATACCTTTTGCATCTTTCGAAAATTTTTCTCAGGTGATAAATATGATCCCTTATGTGATATGAATACACAGTGATGTCATCCATGTAAATCACTACTGATCTGTTAATCAACCCTCAGAAGGCTATGTCCATAGCTCTCTAGAATGTGGTGCCCACGTTAATAAGTCCCAAAGGCATTTTATGATATGCGTGGGTGCCCCATTTAGTGTTCATGGTTGTCTTCAGCTGATCCCCACTAGATAGCAACACTTGATTATATCTTGAAAACCCATCTAATAAGGACAACATTTCAGACCCAAAAACACACTGAAGGATGTGTTCCATAGAGGGGATAGGATAGTTATCCTTTTGCGATGCTTTGTTTAGGTTTTTGAAATCGAAAAACAACATGATATCTCCATTTTTCTTCCTCACTGGCACAAGATTAGCTACCCAGCGGGTGTGTCTAACAGGAAAGATGATTCTAGCATCCAACATTTTGTTCAATTCTTTCTTCACCAATGGTTCCAGGCTTGGATGCATCTTGCGAAGTTTTTGTTGGTAGGTCTTAGCCTCCTTTTCTAAAGGAATTACATGTTGCATAATGTTGGTATCAAAGGTTTTCAAGTCTCCATATGTCCATGCAAAGACATCCTTGTATTCTTTGAATAGCTTGACGAATGCAACCTTTTCTTGTGGAGAGCACCCCAAGCCCAAATTAACAATTTTTGGGTCTTCTTTGGTTCCAATGTTGACCAATTCATACTTCATGGATGAGCTATGCGTTTTGCAATTAGTTGGCTTCTTGAATTTACTATGCAAGTCATACAAGTACTCCATCTTAACAACTGACTTGGGAATCATATTGCACTGATCCTTTTCTTCATCTTCCCTCTCGTTCATAAGCTTGTCATGCTCTTTTTCAACAATGACTACATTCTTGAATGTCTTATCGCATTGTAAGAACTCAAGGATTTGCTCGTCATCTTCAAACACTTGCTAGTTTGAAATGTTATCAGGCACGGATGGTCTGAAAACCAATTCAACATAACATTTATTTTTCTTCAATCTAAAATCAGGCAAAAGTTTAGGAGCCATACTAGCCTTCAGATCAGCATCTTGGTTTTGTCCTCGAGGTATGTATGTGATATTAAAAGAATCAAAATTGTCAACTAAGCCGCATACCTCATGTTGATACCTTACCAGGTGTGTCAAATTGAAGTGTATCCTCTTCCTTACCTGATCCATGATTATCTGAGTCACCAAAAACTTTAAGATTTTTCACATTCATATCAATGGCTTTCATTAGGCCCTGCAGCAAGCCTTCATACTCTATTGTGTTGTTGGTGCACGTGAACTCCAACCGGTTGGCCATCAGATGTTGGTTCCCTTGTGGATCAATGAGAACGCCCCCAACACCTAAACCTTCAAGGCAGTTAGAGCCGTCAAAATAGAGTGTCCAAAATATAGAATATAATGTTACATCAATTGAACTACGATCTAAGAAATTAATCCTATCATCTACTATAATACAGGATATTTTATCAGTTGGATTATGGGAGGGAGCTTCCAACTGTGTGTATGTCAAAGTTTCTTCAACTGTTTCTACATGGAATTCTCCAAAACAAGTTTCTGTAGCATAAACATTGAAACTATAGTTCCCAAGGATGGAGTTGGTAAACATTATAGTTTCATTGGGACCATTTAGTTTCGTTACCACATATTTCATGTATCTTTCTCGATCAACTCTCATCATATCGCCTTTTCCCTTCTGAGGCAGCAAGAGATGGGACCAATTAGTTGAGAAATATCCATTGAGTTTTGCTGACCAATCCCCACTAAGTAGCATTCCATAAGCCTCGGGTATATCGACTACCACTATATCAATGACTTTTGAGTCCCAGTTTTCTCAGGTATAGCATGCAGTCTTTTGGAAACAACATAAGGCATCACAGTGGACAAGGCACCAGAATCTACCAAGCAATTGTGTACGTTCATGTTGAGGATTTCAAATGTGATAAGGAAAGGTGGAGTCATGGATTTTGATTTCCTCCCTATCATGGCTGCACTGACATCTTGGGGTTTTGATTCATTTTAGACAGAGTGGCTTCCATACATGATGGTATTTGGGTTGTATTGGAGGTATGGATAGGTCTGGATATTGACTTCTTGGTTTGGCTGCTTGGGATGGTGGGAGTTTTGGAATTTCGCTCATTCATAGCTTTCAGGAGCAAATCTCTTTGCTACGTTAATTTCAACAAGTCAAAGTATGTGATATTAGCCCTAGATTTCTTAAAATCATCCACAATATTCTAATCAATGTTATAAATAGGATAGGGCAGAGTAAACATACCAGATTTGCCATTCTTAGGTGGGAGTTTACCATTTTGAGTAGCCTTCGTTGCAGTGGGAAATGGATTTTCTTTCTTTGGATGGTTTGCAACTGGAGTATTCTTGGACTGACCACCAGGTCTACTCTTCTTAACAAGGACTTTGGGAGCAGGTGCCTTCACAGGGCAGACATCTTTCTTGGTCTGATCTACAGGCTTCATCACACCTGCAAGTGGCCCCTTGCTTCGTGTGTGGATTTCATTAGTGTGGATTTCTGCCATACTGTTTCTTTGGTCATCATCATTCTCGTCTGTATAGAAATCCCATAGTGCGTTGATTTGAGATTCTTCTTCCAATGACTCTTCTCCTTGGTATTCTTCCTCATCTTCTTGTTTTGGCTCTAGCTCCACTATAAGTTCTTCTTGGTTAAGGAGCAATTTGATGAGAGCCAGCTCTTTTGTATTTAAATTTCCTTCATTGGGTGGAGCAGGTAGTGCAAGTGGACTATGACTACCTTTTTTCTTTTTACGATAGAACGGTTTGGAAGGTTTTCTATTGTTATACTCTCCTCCACTCCCGCTTGTACTCTCTCCAGAATTCCTTTTCATATCGATGACTATATTTGTCAACTTCTTAATGATCCAATGCAAACCTTCTACATCTGTGGTATCCTTTTCTTTGGTTTCAACCCCTTTGTTATCACTCCCATTATTCCTCTTGGATGCTTGAGAGGCTTTCTTTTCTCCGGTTGTATGATGGCATGTTGTGAGACTCACCATTTCATTCTCGAATTTTACTACTTCATCGATAACACCCTGTAAGTTTTGTGTGTTACTCCTTTTGACCCACATCGCAGTAGGGATAGGGAGAGCAGTGATGTAGAATTCCATGAGCACCTCCTCAATAGCTCTAGTGATGGTTGGGATTCTGTTGAACAAGGTGTTGAACCGGATGTTAAAATCCTTAACCTTTACTTTGGTCTCCATTTTCAAACGGGATAATTCTAGAACTAAGGCAGTAGGGGTTTTGTCATTGCCAAACTTGTCTAAAAAGGCCTGTTGAGAGGTAGCACACGAGGTGATCGATCCAGTTCTCAAGCTAAAGTACCATGTGGAAGTTGAACCAATCAGCGTAAAAGGGAATAAGCGACATACTATATCTTCATTAGCCACCCCAGCATGCGTACGACCAGGAAGGAGTGAATATGGTTATCAGCGGTGTCTCCCTTCCCAAGGTCGAATTTAGGCAGTACTCTTTCTGCATTCTTGGGTAAGGGATGCTGCTGCCCAAGTATCACTACGGCATCCTAAGCGAGCTAGGGAGGAAGTGCTCCTGGAGGGAGTGGGAGTTGGTTTCCACCTGGTTGAGGAATATTAGCCATATAGAGGATAGGGATGTTCTGGTTGAGGGTTTCTTCATTAGGATTTTCCAAATCAAGCTAGGGATTGCCTTCAAAAGGGGAATCCTCAGGAATTTCTTCCCAAGGAGAGTCGATACTCTGCAAAGAATCAAGCACAATATCTTCAAGAGAAGGGGCTGCAGATGTCTCTTCATTTATGTGATAGACTCTTGACTTTCTTTTTGCTGTCGGAGGTAAAGACTGAAAGATAGGGAGTTGTGATAGCGAATGAGCGTAAGCCCAAGTAAATCTTTTGACTGGTTGTTCCTGAGTGACAGGATACTCCCACAGTGTCTCTTCTTCGAAATGAGGCTTTTCCAAATGAAAGGAAGGGTCTTTTTGACCTTCACAATCCAGGCATTAATATTTTTTAATCCATGTGTGGAACTTATAAATGAAATCTTGAAAAGTTTTGGATGGCGGTTCAGGCCCTCCTTCTAGCACCAATTTGTTGACATGGCGAATTTTCGCTATACCAACAAGGGGAACTAACCATATCACATACCCCAATTAAGCCTACTTTCATTTGGAATGGCTAGTTCCAACGAGTTTTAAGGGACCCCGTAAACTGTTAAATGCATCAAAACATGGCTTCTGCGAGGAAGAATTCAATTAAATCAACAAAATAAAACAGCTAACCAATTTGTATTAAATCCTATCTACACTACTTCTAACTACTCTAATCTAGTCCTCTCTATCCTAATCTATCCTGCAGAAGCAAAACAAAAGGAGGTTAAACATCATATATAAATCCCAAATCCAAATGAATCAATTACTGGTCCACATAAGAACAAGGATGTATTAAATCATAATCACAATGCAATTACTTATACAATAATATACTTTCCTTTCCATACAAATAACACTTGCAACTGATGTTTAACAAAGTTAGGAATCAACAGCCTTTCATGAATTATTAATGCTATTGAATTACACTCAAATAACCGATAACAACCATGAGCTACAAGTTATCAACATGTATAAAGAAAATCACATTTGTCTTTATACCAACAACAATACATTGATCCTAAACCTATGAGAGAACGGGGAAACAAATTTGAAACAACAGGCCTCTTCTTGAACCAAATAGTCCTCTTTATTCACAATAAATCAAATTTGTTTTTCTCCAAACAAAAAGCCCTCATTTCTTATCCGGAGGGAATATTTATGCAACTGGAAATGACTCTTGGTCTCCCTTTTCGCCTTTTCACCTTCCCTCTGTCCTCTATCACTATACAGATCATAATACACAGAGTAAGACGATCGGTGTCACTGCTGACACGTAGAGGGCGTTTCCTGTCACTGGAGCACTTCATTTCCTAAGGAAATGAATGGTTGTTGATTAGAAGGGGATGATTGTGTGTCATCCCTTCATGATGAAATCTGGGGCAGTTTCGCTTTCATAGGCAACACCTGGAAATATGACCGCCAGTGCCTAAAGCCCAATCTTCAAATAGACATATATGCATGGATAAACTCTTCGGGTCTGCTTGCCTTCTCTCGGTTCTCGCCTGCATGGATAGCCAACATTAGTCACACTTATACAAATATGATAGAAATGCTTAAAAAACACAAATGTTGCCTTCATGAAGCATTCATAACACCAAGAATCGACCCCTGGTCTTTAATCTACGCATTGATTCGGTCTCACAGGCAGAAATCTGATTTACACTGAAAATCTTCGCAAAACACATAACCAGACCCAAGAGTCGAACTTGAAACATCATATACGAGAATTCATACCTTATCGGGTCCGAAAGGCGGGATGTTCCATTAAAAAACATGACCACAACATTTTATTGAATACACATGAATATACGTGAAAACCTGCAGCTGGGCCGTACAACCAGACTTCAAAATTATACACCAGAGCCTATAATTATCGGCGGGTCCACCATATCACAAATCACCTTATATATAAACCATGAGATATGCCGATTGCGATAAGTGATAGGGGAGGCAGACCCGATGTGCATATGAACTGTGGTTAATAATCCTTTCGAATCTGCAATGTAAACCTCCATTTTGAAAAACCCTGACTTCATTATTTTTCAAAGAATACAAGGATATACGGGAAAAATGCGTTTGACCGTAAGGCCGGACTTGAAATACTATATACCCGAGTTCACAATCATCGACGGGTCCGGTAAACAGTGGTGCGCCTTATATAAAAGCTATGGACCGGGCCGATTGTGATATGGCTCTCGACCCGATATATATACATCGTGGTTAATAAAACCTTCGGGTCCAGAGGATGGTAGCACGCTATGTATACATAAGCTCTGAGCCTCCCGATAGCGATAAGCAATTAAACCCCGAACCCGATATATATGTAATATAGTTGATGATGCTGTTGGGTCCAAAAGACAGTGGAGTGCTATATAATATATATATATAATATATAATATTATATATAAACTCAGGACCTTGAGATAGCAATATGCGATGGGGCTCCAAACCCGAAAATAGTGCATTTTGGTTAATAAAACTATCGGGTAAGGAAGCCATGTATTCAATGCATTTTAATGTTGATTGTGGTAAGCAAGAAGTTGTGACTTATGAAGGATTTCCTTTGTAAATGGTTATAAAGGAGTGAGGTGTGATATGCAGAAAAGGGGGGTTTATGCATGATTTTGAGAATTTCCACTATAAAGAGCTATGACGGGAATAACGATGTGATGACAAGTTTTGCGGGTCAAATAAATCCCGATGGGCATATGAAAGAAGGGCTTGAAAAATGTTATAGGTGAATCATGCGAGGGATTTATTAAGGGGCTTTAACCATTTTTGAATTGAAGATTTGGCTCCCCAGAAAGCTAAATCCCTCTGGTAAAGCATATCATTCAGAGAGATGCAAGATCAACTTCTAGGGGACCCATCCAAAATCTTACCCAGGCAAGATTTGATAGGGTGGTGGTTGTGGCCACAACACAACTGTCATTGGCATGTATCTTTTTACAAAATCTTGACCGAGCAAGATGTCAGATCCTGTGTCATCATTACACAATGTAACATAGACTTCTTGAGAGGCCAAACCAATTGGGAAGTCTAGGGCTACATGAGATATTTTCATTACCTGCTTGTTTACTGCTTTGAAATGGATTGTAGTAGGTTGCCAATAATAAGATGGTATGGCTTTATACTTGCAACAACTACTCATAGCACCAATATCTATTTGGACATCTAGTGTATAGACCTTGTAACCTAACACCTTAATGGTTATTGATATTATCATTCTGTCTCCTATACCACTGATTTATTTATCTGATTCTCCTTGGGCAAGAGCTTCAAATGGAGTCTTTGTAGTGGAGAAAGCTTCTGTTACTAATTTTGAATTCAACTCCTCTAATTGTTGGACTTTAGACTATATTAAGGTGGCTAGTTTTACCAGGAGTTGCCTATCTTCCTGCAAACTTTGTTCAATTCTCTTTATCTCTTCCAATATAGAGTCTTGACAGCTAGTAGATTTGTATTCTGATTGGAAATGTATATCAGCAAAGCTTTCATCTTGGGTTATTGATTTTTCTAGAGCATCTATCTTTTCTTGATTTTTTGCTCTTGGAAGGAGATATCTTGGATGGAGAGATTCCTTTTGCGTTTGAAGGTTGGCTATTTGTTGTTGAACAGTATATGATGAAAACATAAAACAGTTTGATAAATATGTACAACTACTATTTTCACTATTTGATAGAGACATATTATTGAAATAATTCTCAATATCATCATCTGACTCACTATGTATAGAGAAATGTTCATATTCTGAGTCTGAATTTGAAACAACATTCCAATCTGCAGGATTGTGAATAGAATTAAATATTTCCATTACCTTTGTATGAATTTTTTGGTTGCCCTTTTCTGGACATTTGTTTTCCCAATGGCCATCTTTCCCACATATAAAACATTTGGATTGCCTGGCTGGTGATGTCCTTTTTCTGAACAAATACCTTTTCTTTTGGAACAAAGGTATTTTGTTTTGTCGATTTCGTCTGTCAGACCATTTATCATATTTTTGGTATGACTTTGGGCACTTAAAATTTTGGCTACGGGTTTTCTCAAATCTCTTGGCCTTTTTCATACTAGAATTTTTGAAACAACCAAAGTGGTAAGTTTCTTCAAAGGTATTACAAAAGTTCGGGCTAAAGATGAGTTGTTTTTTCACATTCTTCTTAGTCTTGTAAGTTGCACATTCGTTTCTTAAGATCTGGAGAATATGTTGATGTAATGAAGATAATGACAATGTATCTATAGAGATACTTTGTGATGTGAGTCTTTGGTGGACAAGCTCTGGAATCCTTCCTGGCATAGATGCTCTATAATATCGTAGATATGCAATATTTTGATGGTCAAGAATCTTGTAATAGATCTTTTGCATTGTGCAATAATATTCACTAAGTAGGTCAATACTACATAGACGTTGGCTCATGAACATTTGTTCATAGTGCTCATTGTCTGTTAGCAGTATTCCTATAAATTTGTGGGCTAGTGCCATAAGTATGGCTCTAAGTGGGTCTTCATCTTCTAAAATTCTTGACTGGTTTGACCTGTTTAAAACTTCCCACCATAATTTTGTATTGCCTGTCAAAGCCCAAGTTATCTGTATAACTACTTCTTTCCATGTAGTCTTTAGGCCTGCTTTTCTCTGGCTAGCCCAAGTATTAATCTTTTGAAGAAGAATCAATGCTTGCTCTATGTCTAAACAGTCAAAATTTATGAAAAATATAGAACCAAGTTGGCTTGGTGTAGTGACTGAATCACCATGAGTTTCTGCTGTTGATATGTGCTGAGCCCATTTATAGAATGGAATTAATTGAGGTTGGGAGCCAACATCATCTCTTATGGTTCTTGCTTCCTTGTAAGAGAAACTAAAGGGGTCATCTTTCTTCTTAGAGGATTCATCCACACTTTCTCTTCCAGACATCTTAATTTCAAAAGTTCTTAGCTGATTTATTTTATCTTTGAGTAGATACAACTTGTTTTTTGCTAGGCTAATCCCTTTTTCTAGTTGACTCATATCTATAAAGTCATCAGCGATAACTTTTAGAGTTAGTGTAGAGGATGATTGGGATGCCTTAAAATAAGAAAACTTAGGACCTTCTACTTCTATTTCTTCATAGTTTGGGGGAGATCTTGGCCTGGAGAGAGTATCTTTAAAAGTAGAAACAACTCTATTAATAGATTCTAATTGACATAATATTTTTTTTAGTTGTTCTTCCTTGTTATCTTGGCGAGCATACATCATATCATGTGTCATATGTATGCATCTTACATGTTCTTTGACTTCAATCACATCTTTAGCTAAATCATCAATATTTTGGAACAAACATAATGTCTGATAATTGCTATAATTTAGCATTTTCACTAGCTCAGAAGGCTCTGCTTCTGTTGGAAATCTATAATGCAAAAATTGTAAATCTCCTTGCATAGAACCATCTTTAAACTTTGGAAGAGAGTTAATAGGTTCTAAATTCCTTTCTGGAAGCATAATTTTGCTAATAGACTTTTCTCTTGGAAGATTTATCATCTTGATATCAAGAGTTGGTACCATTATACAATCGGGGCAATTTGGATGCTGGCCATGATGTGACTGTGGACTTGAAATGACTTTATATTTTTTGGATTTTTTTGGTATATCTAAACAATATTCACATGACTTTCTAGAAGGGCTCTCCTTCTCTGTATATTTACTGAAATTTGCAGCTAGAAAAGAAGAAACTAAAAATCTCGAAGGGATGATATTTCTTTCCTGTGCTATTATAAGACTTCTTTCAATCCGTCTTGGTCTTTGAGAATGAAGGCTCGAATTGGGATTCTAAAATCTCAGGCTAGTGTGACCTCTCTTGTAGACACAACTTTGCGTTGGTTTGCTATACTGGCTAGTTGTGGGTATTTCTGAGAGAGTGGTTCATAATTACTTGACCATTCATTTGGTAGGGTTAATTCATTGAATCCAACTTGGAGAGGAGTGGCATTACTAGGGTCAGCAATTAGTCCTTTTAAAGCTCTTTGTTGTAGTTTGGGATTGATAGATGTTGGATGACACAAAATGAATGCAAACTGTGGTATGTAATTGAGTTATTTGGGTATTTGGAGCAAAGTTAAAACCAAGAAATTGTATGAAAGCTTGCAGGAATTCATTTATGTATGGATATGTCAGAGAGACTTGATATCTTGGAATAAGAGATGACTAGACCAGACCATTATTAAGAGGGCTCTAAAAACCTCCTATTAATGTGTCACTAAATTCATTGGCTCTAGAATCTAGGACACATGTTAGGCAAGATGTATTTAGTCTTGGCCTTACAAGTGGATTGATTCCAAATTGAACCAAACCAATGTGGATATATTTATAGCCATTCTCTAAACCCCATTCCACATCTTCACGATTAATAAGTGGGAAAATCTAAACAGACTAGTGGCGCAGAATTTGAATAAAGGCATATTGTAGATCTTATCTACATCTATCTCTGGAAGAGACCAATTAGGTTGTGGATCATGATCTTGGAATACTAGTTTATCATTATACAGAACTATATATATATTTATAGTAAATCAAATTTCTTTTTTCAAATTGGAAAAACCTATCACGACTTAAGGGTGTCATTGTGTCGAAACAAATTTGGACACTTGTAATAACCCATTAGTGGTTTGTAAGGGGACTGATTTTTATTCCTACTTGATACTTTTACGTTTTAACTAGTTATTCTATTAAGGGGACTCATTTTTATTCTTACTGGATACTTCTGGATATATATATATATATATAGTCATGATATGTTTTTCCAATTGAAAAAGAAATTTGGAATTTTGGACCTTTACTATATATATATATAGTAAATCAAAATCAAATTTCTTGTTTTCAAATTGGAAAAACCTATCACGACTTAGTGGTCAACTAACAGTGAGTACAACTATGGCTTTTTGCTATCCATGAGTATGTGTTGACTCATCATTATTACTCAAGGAAAGTTGCATAAACGAAAATAATCTATTGGTGGTTTGTAAAAGCAGACTTTCACTCTTACTAGATGCCTATGAGTCAAGTCATGGATTGCTACCATGTTTCCTTATGTTTGAGGAAGACAAACCCTTAGCCAATAAAAATAACATTTTTACTTATTCATTGATTATTTATAATTAATTTTCAATGTTTTTCATATATATATATATATATAGATATAGATAATATACTATATATGGGATAAATGTAATTTACTATAGTTTATTGTGCTAGTATCAAAGCAACTTACAAACTTCTTGAATTGTAGGATTTTTTTTTATAGTTAGGGTTATCAACCTAATAACATCCTCAAATCTACCTTGATTCGACATGCAACTACATCATTGTGTAGAAACAAATTTGGACACTTGTAATAACCCATTAGTGGTTTGTAAGTGGACTAATTTTTATTCCTACTTGATACTTTTACGTTTTAACTATTTATTCTATTAAGAGGACTGATTTTTATTCTTACTCAATACTCCTAGGTTTAACTAGTTATTCTATTTCCCAAAGTGTAGATAAAATGATATCTTAACTAATAAAAATGATTATAGATCTTACTCCAAACCAATAATATAATTTCAACTTAAATATTTAAAGAAAACCAAATATCTCAATTTTTTTCATTATTAAATTGTACTTAGGTCGAATGATTTGCTCAACTAGGATGTTGTCACTAAGATTGTGCATTGTGCAAGACTTGGTCAAGCCTATACACCCCTTGAAATAGTTTTTATTTTAATATTTAACCATAATAATCAATAACTTATGACTCACCAATTACGGATAGTTTTTATTTTAATATTTAACCATGATAATCAATAACTTTTAACTCACCAATTACGAGCAGAAGACTCATAACTTCTAAGGCTGATATGATGAGAAACAGTGTTACTGCACCTTTACTTTTACCATTGGCATTTATGGAAATTCCTTGAACAAATTGCCACAAATTTAATGAACCAAACAACTCCTCCATTTTTATTGGCCAAAGTTTAAAACCTTTACCTGACAAAATTGGCAGAACTGGCATTAATTGTTTCAGTATTGCATTAGTATCTTCAAATTCTTCTACCTGATTCAGATCTACTTTTGGTTAAAGCATTTCATATTCTTCCGTAAGTATTGCCATTTCATTTTTTCTCCTCACCTGTTTCAATTCTCTCCGAGACTTTCTCCTCTGTTGACCCATCACTCTACCATAAAGTCAAATTCAAAATAATTTGTAAAGTCAAATTCAAAATAATTTGTAGTTGAGGCTTAGCTACAAGGTCCTTCACGCTGGGCAGTGTGCTATCACACTTGAACCCCACCTTCACAGCTTTTCCGAATACACAACAAACTCAAAAACAGAGAACTATCTCTTTAAAGGCTCTTCACACCAATGGGCAGAAATAAGAAAATCTCCAAGATTAACATCAAACAGATGTATTCCTCGAATGCTTGTAAAACACTGCAACAACCACACCAACGCGGCTCTTCAAATTCTCTAGATCCAACCCTTTGGATCTCTTCCACGACAGTCCCACGACTTCATGACCTTCACATGTCACAACCCAGGTATCCGCTCACCCCTCCTATGTGTGAACGACAACACCAGAATCCAGATTGCTCGCACCACCCCAGAGAGAATACACAGACTCTTCTAGGCTCCGCTGGCAACGATCAACAGACTTCACCTGACTTTCTCAGGCGCACTCGACAGCTAACGAACAGGAAACTATCCCAAGTGCAGTCGATTTCTTTAGGCCGCCACAGACCTTCAGCTCTACGCCTCAACAAAGCTCAACACACATACACCGACGCCTCAAGGGAGCACAACTCCACAACATTTTCTCCGAGTTCATGCACCCTCTTGGTTGATATCCAAGTGGGCAGCGGCTCACACAACCTTCAACATGTCAGGAAGTCGCACCAAACTCTACTATCGGCTAGTTCAACGCAGCCCACCCTCCACAACGATCTGATTGATTCCAGATCTTCATACGCACAGACGGCTAATGGAAGCTTGATTCACACAGAGCATTCACACTTGGTCGCACCAATAAACAAACACTTACAAGAGAAAACACTCAAACAAAAGATCTTAAAGGGAATTTAACCGACAATTTCTCCTTAAACCGAGGCAGATCCCTATGGAGGATCTGAAAAGAGTGAACCATAGACAAACTGGATACCCACTACAGCAGTGACAGGCCATCACAAATCTTCAGCTCAAATACCATAACAGAAATCTAAATACACACAGCCACAGAGCTCTACTCGTCCTTACTCCATCACATCGGGAACTTGGGCTTCACATAGTAATCACGCTGTCGATATATGATGGGCAGCGGCACTGGTGCTCTATGCACGGATCACACGGCCTTTGTTGTCTCTACCCACAGCTTTACCACCCAGCAACAAGCTCATACAACTCAACTCGAGAGCTTCACATGATTCGCTACACACGCTCACGCTACAACAACAGTGCAACTGTCTCTCCACAGCTACCACAGGCCATTAGCGGCCTCACAGCAGCTCACCTGAGCTCTGATACCATGACAGAGAACAAAATCCACACCAAAACTTGATCGATTCATTACTAAACATTGAAATGTATAGATACATACCCGGGAGAATCGATAATGATCTCCGCCGATCTCCGCCATCTTGAAATGATCTTAGCGACTCTAGCCGACTCACATTAAATTACATGAGGTGGGAACAGTGGGTGACGCCGTTTGCCGTAGTCTGTAGTCGTGATTAATGTTCTAACATATCTTCGAATAAATTGCACACAGGATAATTATGATAAATGAAGGAGAAACCAGACAACCATTCCGGTTAATTTTCTTTTTTCAGTAACCAGGCAATTATACCGGTTATTTTATTCTCTTTTATAAGTAATTTCGCTTTTGATTGATCGTTAGGAGATATGAACCCCAACTTGTAATAATACGGAACAAATCCAGTTAAACTGATAGTTTATTTGGAACCTCTAACACGGATATTCGAAAAAAAATAGGTAAGGAAATTTGCAATTAAAAGTATTTGCCTGAATCTGAGAATTTTTCTTCAGAGATGTATAACTTCTGGGTTCGCTGGCTGTCAGTGTTGGCCTCTTTCTTCAAAAAAAAAAAATCTGCAATGCTTTGGGCAGTGGGTTCTTGCGGTCTGCGGTGGTGTATGTTGCTCTGGCCGTGGGCTGTTACAGTTTATGCTGCTTTTCTTGCAAGGATTAGTTGGATCACTGAGCGCTGGGAGCGGAAGAGAAAGAGAGAGGCTCGCAGTGGCAGAGCAAGCTCGGGAAGTCTAAGCGTGTATACGTCTCTAGCTGCTTGGCTGGGTATAATATCATGATTGTGGACTAACATTGCACTACGTGCCAGACGAATTACGAATCAATTCATACGGAATCGTTTGCACACAAAGTCAAATGTTTCAGTTTTCCTAATATTTGAGAAAAATGGATAAATTGAGGAACTACATTTTAATATGCAGACAAATTTGAACTTTCACCTCTTTTAAAATCAATACCTTTACCCCAAATATATAACAAAACTATAACAATTCCAAACATATTGATTATCAATAAAACGTTCGTTTAGACTCAGAAACTATGAAACTGTTAATTTGACTTAACATGTTCTTTGCTTAGGTTAGTTACTTCATTCAACCATTTGCTCATTAGTCCATTAGCAATCACATTAAACATTATATGATAGTAACGAACGAAAGAACATAAATGATAGATGCTACAGAAAACGAGAATATGGCTCAAGCCAGTGAAAAAACCCAAGATGGCGAAAACCGATCAATTCTTCTTATTATTAATCATCAAATGTTTGGAAGAAAGAGAGGTAAAGTACAATGATTCAAAGTCAATACTGACTTGACTTGCCAATCTAAAGATCTGATCATCACAGTCCTTAGACAAATAAATGATTCACTCAAAACTGTAATCCTGACATGAACTAGAGACAAATAGCTGAAGAGGGTAGGTCTGGTTAGGGCTGCTTAGGGATAACTGTTATCCATTCTGATTGCACCAAAACACCTCCTCATAACTGCGGCTGAGCTTGATATGCAAGGGGCTTCCCTTAGGGTCAGTCTCTACTCATATAAGGCATCTCGGCCTCCTTTGTTTAGGCTATATAGACTACGGCCCTTCCTGAGATAATAGGTCAGTGATGCGGCCTCATAAGGAGAGGGTTTCTTTTTTATCTTAACCACAGACAAGCCCAGAAACAATTCTACTAACTCGGCCTGCTATTCTGCACCTGAACATGGACCTGCAAGGGTAAGATTGCCCACACAAAATTGTCCAGACCTGCGACTGTCCATCTGAGAGAGTCTCAGCGCTAGTGCAGAAGATAACCCAGAAACTGACCTTCATTTGACCTCCTTGAAGACCTCGGTTGCCTCATACATGCATCCAAACCTTTTTGATGTGTCCAAAATGAGGGAAAAGGCACCTCTATATATACAATTTGATGGAGGTCAAGGGATGTGACCATTGGGTTTGATGAGCCGACACAAGGGAGAGACTGACCTTCATAATATACTCGTGTATTAAAATTGGCAACTAAGGCCAAATTCCACATGGGTCATCTTATTTATGACAGCTGATACTTTTCTTGGATTCCTCTCTCCGAGAGGTGTAGGGTTGATCTAAAGATTATCCAATCGACATGTACAAATGAAGATATGGATTTATTTATATTATGGACAAATTGTCAAGGTTGGCTAGCAAGCAAAACAGGTACTCAAACCCCCAATTCATCCTCAACGTTGCATATAAAAAGGAGACCTCAAGTCATTTTACCATCATCTCATTGCACATTTCTCTCTCTCCTCTTGTAATTGGGTATGCATTTCTGGGCAATCTTCTCTCTCACATGTGCGAAGGAAAGGACAGATTTCTGTTGATTGCGTTGACCAGCGTTGACCGAGCTGCAGGGAGGTTGTTTGATTGCGTTGACTTGATGTGCTGACTTGTTTTGACTTTGGTTTGGGTGAGGTATCTCTGTCTTAGCAGGCCGCAGATCTGGGCACAAAATCTGAGGCAATTTGACCTCTCCTTTGACCAGCGTTGACTGTATGAGGGTTGGCCGCAGGGTTAACTTTCGTTGACTAGTTTTGACTGGACTTTTTTGGACTGTTTTGGGCTGATTAGACTTGTTGTTTGAGGTTGAAGTTGACTGGGTTTGATCGAGCTAAATTGAGGCAGAATTCTGCCCTGTTCACTGGCATTGACTTCTTTGGTTGGGGCTCTTTTGCTGCTATCATAAATTATCGGGTTTGTAAATTGTATTGTCTCTCTCTTTGCTGAACTATTGAAGAATATAAGAAGAATCGATCAAGGGTTTCCCCACATTGGGGTTTGTCCCTGACTGGTGCCACATCTTGTGTCCTCTTGTCTTGGCTTGTCTTCAACTGTTTATGTTTATGTTCTATCTGTATTTTACTATCATATTGATGTGATTGCTAAACTGGATATTGATATTGGGCTAATAAAGAGATTGACGTAAGGTTGCTCTAAAGCATAGAACATACTATTGTTGCCTAAAATTAACATGGTATCAAAGCTAAGGTGGAGACAAAGCCCAAGCAAGAGTGAAAGAGAAATCACCAAAGACAGTTGGACAAGGACAAAAGGTTCAATGGGTTCCTTATCCCAATTCTCGGCTGAAGACAAGCTCCGTGAAAAATCTGCCTATCATGGATTGAAGATGTCTCTTGATTTGACCTTGGAATAACAAGGAGTGTTGGATTATGTGAAGGGTAAAATCCTTGAGCCTCCTTCAAATGCATTGGCTGCTGCAGAGACCAAGTACAATAGCGTTGAAGTCAAAGCAAAGACGATTACCAGAGATTCAATTGACAAGCGTTTGGTGGCCTACATCTCCGAATTGAAGACCTCCAAGGAGATCTACGATAGGTCGATCAACATGTTCAAGGTTAGTAATGCTAATCAAATTTTATTTCTCAAAAATAATTTAAAGGATATTAAGAAGGGAAAGGACGAGAATATTCAATCGTACTTCTTAAGGATCACTGAGATCAAGAATGATCTACTTTCGATTAGAGAGGTCATTCCTGAAAGGGAACTTACTCTCACCACCCTTGGAGGACTCCCACCTGAGTGGTATGTATTTAGAACCACTATACTCAATAATGATCGAATTTAAGGGTTTGAAGAATTGATGTCGAGATGCATTCAAGAAAAAACAAGAATGGTGGAGCAAGAAATGCCTTCTAATAGAAGCAACCCCATTGCATTCTCCGCTCATGCCAAAAGGAGAAATGATGCAGGGTGTAATGGTCATTTCCATGGAAAGCCTGGATCTAAGGGAGGAAGGAAGGGTAGGTGCTTTCATTGCAATAAATTTGGCCACTATGCAAGGGAGTGTCCAAATCATTGTCTTAAAAAACAGCTGAGTCGACTTCGACTCGGCCAAGTTAGACTGAGCCAATGCCTAGTCGGGTCGACTCAGTGGCCGAAATGGAATCGCTCGCTGGGTTGTTACCGAGCACTGTTGAGGCCGAATACATAGCTGCTAGTACGGCCTCCTGTGAAGTTGTCTAGTTGAGGAAGCTCTTCAGTGAGCTGTTTGGATATGTGTTGGATACCACCGTGGTCCTTTGTGACAACCAGAGTGGGATCTGATTATCAGAGAATCCTGTGTTTCATGATCGCTCCAAGCATATATATATCAGGTACCACCTTATCCGGGATATGGTACAACGAGGAGTTATAAGGCTCCATCACATTCTGACTGATGAGCAGGTCGTCGATATTCTAACAAAGCCCCTGGGGAAGGTCAAGTTCTTGGCCTTTCGAGAACGACTTGGAGTCATGATATGGACATTGAGCTCTTGGAGCTTCGGGGGGCTTGGGGTACTTCTTGGAGCAATGAGCAACCATAGGGTGAGTGGTTTAGTCTTCCCCTAGTGGTTTGTTGTGTATAGGGTGAGGGGTTCAGCCTTCCCCTATGATACCACGTGGCGACATGTAGGCAGGATGAGTGGTTCATTGTTTTCCTGCTGAGACATCCTACCCATGCAGTCTGGGAATCATGGGAAGTACCTCTCATCTGGCCAATGAGTAGGGAAATGAAGATAGGGACCATAGTACTACCAATGGACGCATCGTGTACCACTGTACTCCCTATGCTAGGATGACCAATATTGATCTGGGATCAATTGGAACTGACTTCGGGCAATGAGAGTGGTATGAGAAAGTCTCTTTTTGATTGGAACTGACTTCGGGTTAGTAAGAGTGGTATGAGACACTCTCTTTTATTTGGGACTGACTTTGGGTCAGTAGAGAATGGAATGATACATTCTCGATCACTTCTACTTCTTCATAGTTCGGCAAAGCAAAGCAGTGCATTGATGGCAAAGCTAGTACAGATTGGCAGATGAATTAGCATATGGAGTTCTCCCTAGTTGAGAGGGAGTGTTAAAATTGGCAACTAGAGTCAAACTCCACATGGGTCATCTTATTTATGACAACTGATATTTTTCTTGGATTCCTCTCTCTGAGAGGTGTAGGATTGATCTAAAGATCATCTGATTCCGACATGTACAAATGAAGATATGAATTTATTTATATTATGGACAAATTGTCAAGGTCGACCAGCAAGCAAAACATGCACTCAAACCCCCAATTCATCCTCATCGTTGCATATAAAAAGAAGGAGACCTCAAGTCATTTTACCATCATCTCATCTCACATCTCTCTCTCTCTCCTCTTGTGATTGGGTATTCATTTCTGAGAAATCATCTCTCTCACATGTGCAAAGGAAAGGAGGACAAATTTATGTTGACTGCGTTGACCGAGCTGCGAGGAGGCTATTTGACTGTGTTGACTTGATGCGTTGACTCGTTTTGACTTTGGTTTGGGTGAGGTATTTTTGTCTTAGCAGGCCACAGATTTGGGCACAAAAACCGAGGCACTCTGACCTCTCCTCTGACAAACGTTGACTGTACTAGGGCTCGCTGCAGGGTTGACTTACGTTGACCAATTTTGACTGAACTGTTTTGGGCTGATTAGACTTGTTGTTGGAGGTTGAAGTTGACTGGGTTTGATCGAGCTAAATTGAGGAATAATTCTGCCATGTTGACCAGCGTTGACTTTTCTAGTTAGGGCTCTTTTGTTGTTGTCATAAATGACCAGATTTGTAAATTGTACTGTCTCTCTCTCTGCTGAACTATTGAAGAATATAAGAAGAATTAATCAAGGGTTTCCCCACATTGGGGTTTGTCCCTGGCCGGTGCCACATCTTGTGTCCTCTTGTCTTGGCTTGTCCTCTATTGTTTCTATTTATGTTCTATCTGCATTTTGCTATCATGTTGACGTGATTGCTAAACTGGATATTGATATTGGGCTAATAAAGGAACTGACGTAAAATTGTTCTAAAGCATAGAACATACTATTGTTGTTTAAAATTAACATCATGAGAGTACATAAATTCAAAAACCCACTTCTCCTTATCCAAATTTGATGATCTTTAGGTCGATTTTGGTCCTCTCGAAGAGAGTAATTCAATACCATAATTATTTTCTTCAAAGGAGCAATCCAAAGTGGAATTTGGCCCTAGTTGCCAATTTTAACACTCCCTCTCAACTAGGGAAAATTCCATTTTCCAATCATTCTGTTGTCATCGATCATGGTGCCATCCTGTTGTCATGTACCATCTATGCATCTCGTCTCATTTCTGCTCTGCTGAACATTGATATGAATAATGAAGAAGAATCAATCGAGAGTGAGTCACAAGACCTTACCACTCTCCACTGGCAAAAGTCAGTCTAGAGGTAGAACCTCAATTATACTTGATCCTAGATCAAGTTGTGGAACAAGTACAACATACATCCCAGACATAGGGAGTACGACACTACATGATGTTACCATTGGTAGTGCTATGGTCCCTATCCACTTTTCCCAACTCATTGGCTAGATGAGAGGTACTTCCCATGTGTCCCGAACTACATGGATAGGATGATGAAAGAACATCATCTGGAAAAGAATATATCACATCCTGCTCACAACCACTCATAGCGAAAGGAGAAACCAAATCCTACAAACACATGTCATAACCATACGTAGGGAAAGGATGAACCACATCCTGCGCGCATGCAAATTATCGAGAGTAGGGAAAGGATGAACCACTTCCTACATGCATGCCAACCAATGAATCGTAGGGAAGATCCTACTCGTGGGGAAAGGATGTACCACGTCCCAGTGTCCCACTGACATGTCAACCATCGATCGTAGCGAATGAGCACCCTACATGTGGGGAAAGGATGAACCACGTCCCACCGACATGTCCACAAGCAGATGCCCATTGCTTAAAAGAACCACTTCCTACATGCATGTCAACTAATCAATAGTAGGAAGGATCCTACTCGTGGGGAATGGATTTACCACGTCCCACTGAAATGTAAACCATCGATCGTAGGGAATAAGCATCCTACATGTGGGGAAAGGATGAACCATGTCCCACCGACATGTCCACAAGCAGATGCATGAATGCATCTCTCTCTGGGGTATCCACAGGAGAAGGTGAACCACTCATCCTGCTCATATGCCATAGGAGAAGGTGAACCACTCATCCTATGCATGTGTTAATTTTAGGTAACAATGGTATGTTTTATGCTTAAGTGCAATTTTACTTCAATTTCTTTATTAGCCCAATATCAATATCATGTTTAGCAATCACATCAACATGATAGTAAAATGCAGATAGAACATAAACATAAACAATAAAAGACAAGCCAAGACAAGTGGACACAAGATGTGGCACCAGCCAAGGACAAACCCTAATGTGGGGAAACCCTTGATCAATTCTTCTTATATTCTTCAATAGTTCAGTAGAGAGAGATAGTACAATTTACAAATCTGATAATTTATGACAGCGGCAAAAAGCCCTAACCAAAAAAGTCAACGCTGGTCAACAGGGCATAATTCTTCCTCTAGTCAGTTCGATCAAACCCAGTCAACTTCGGCCTCCAACAACAAGTGTAATTAGCCCAAAACAGTCTGAAAAAGTCCAACCAAAACTGGTCAATGAAAGTCAACCCTGCGGCCAACCCTAGTACAGTCAATGCTTGTCAAAGGAGAGGTCAGATTGCCTCAGTTTTAGTGCCCAGATTTGTGGCCTGCTAGGACAGAGATTCCTCACCCAAACCAGAGTCAAAACAGGTCAACACATCAAGTCAACGCAGTGAAACAACCTCCCTGCAGCTCGGTCAATGCAATCAACATAAATATGTCTTCCTTTCCTTCGCATGTGTGAGAGAGAAGAATATCCAGAAATGCGTACCCAATCACAAGAGGAGAGAGAGAGATGTGAGATGAGATGATGGTGAAAATGACTTGAGGTCTCCTTTTATATGCAACGTTGAGGATGAGTTGGGGGTTTGAATGCCTTTTTTGCTTGCTGGCCGACCTTGACAATTTGTCCATAATATAAATAAATTCATATATTTATTTGTACATGTCGGAATCAGATGATCTTTAGATCAATCCTACACCTCTCAGAGAGAGGAATCTAAGAAAAATATTAGTTGTCATAAATAAGATGACCCATGTGGAGTTTGGCTCTAGTTGCCAATTTTAATACTCCCTCTAAACTAGGGAGAACTCCATCTTCTAATCCATCTGCCAGTCGGTACTATCTGCGCCATTAATGAATTGCTCTGCTCTGTTGAACTATGAAGAAGAAGTGATCGAGAATGTATCATACCATTCTCTACTGACCCGAAGTTAGTCCCAGATAAAAGAGAGCATTTCATACCACTCTTACTGACCCAAAGTCAGTTCCAATCAAAAGAGAGTGTCTCATACCACTCTTACTAACACGAAGTCAGTTCCAATTGATCCCAAGTCAATATCGGTCATCCTAGCATAGGGAGTACGATAGTACACCATGCATCCATCGGCAGTACTATGGTCCCTATCCTCATTTCCTTACTTATTGCCCAGATGAGAGGTACTTCCCATGAGTCCCAGACTACATGGGTAGGATGTCTTAGCAGGAGAAGGATGAACCACTCATCCTGCCTACATGTCGCCACAGGGTATCACAGGGGAAGGTTGAACCACTCACCCTGTACACAACAAACCACTAGGGGAAGACTTAACCACTCACCCTATGGTTGCTCATCGCTCCAAGAACTACCCCAAGCCCCTCGGAGCTCCCAGAGCTCAATGTCCATATCATACAGGACCCTCACAAGAGGGTCTCTCCACGACTCCAAGTCAGTCTCGAAAGGCCAAGAACTTGGCCTTCCCCAGGGGCTTTGTCAGAATATCGACGACCTGCTCATTAGTCTCAATGTCGTGGAGCCTTATTGCTCCTCGTTGTACCATATCCCGGATAAAGTGGTACCTGATATCTATATGCTTGGAGCAATCATGAAACACGAGATTCTCTGATAATCGGATCCCACTCTGGTTGTCACAGAGGATCATGATGATATCTAGCACATGTCCAAACAACTCACTGAAGATATTCCTCAACCAGACAGCTTCACAAGAGACCATACTAGCAGCTATGTATTTGGCCTCAACGATGCTCAAGGCAACCGATTTCTACTTCCTGCTCATCCAGGTTATCGAAGCAAAACCCAAAGAAAAACAATATCCATAAGTGCTCTTATGATCCACCACACTGCCAGCCCAATCAACATTAGAATAACCATGCAACCTCACATCTCTTACGGGTAATCTCAATCCATGCGTGATTGTACCCCGAAGATATCTCAAAAGATTCTTGGCACCAATCCAATGTATATGATGAGGCTCAAACATATATTGGCTCAACGTGTTAACTGCAAAACATATGTCCGGACGGGAGTTCACCAAGAACATCAATGCTCCTATGAGTTGATGATACTCAAAAGCATTTCCCAATTCAGGTACAACAACACTACCACATAACTTCTTAAAGTTAAGTTCCATCGGGTAGTCATAGGCTTGTAGTCCACCATCCCAAATCTTTCCAATATCTTCACAACATATTTTCCTTGAGATAGGAAAATTTCTCCCGACTTTTGCCAGACCTCCAACCCTAGGAAGTAGTGCATCATTCCTAGGTTCTTCATCTCAAATTCAGAAGCTAACTCCCTCTTGCATTTGTGAATGAGAGGGTTTGCACCTGTCAGAAAGAGATCGTCCACATAAAGTACTAGTTTGAGAGGTTTATCATTTTCAACCTTAAAGTAAAGGTTCGAATCGGCTTCACTTCTAGTGAATCTCAGATTCATCAGATAGCTATCAATCCTGTCATACCAAACCCGGGGTGCTTGCTTCAAACCATAGAGAGCTTTCTTCAACCTGCATACATGAGATTCTCGGTGATCAACCTCAAACCCCTCGGGTTGTTCCACATAGACTTCCTCTTTGATCGAACCATGCAAGAAAGTGGTCTTGACATCCAT
>APFE031457976.1:14874-25019 GCA_000404065.3 Pinus taeda | reverse complement strand
GAAGACAAAAGGCTTCGAATTTATTCCAAAAATACAAAAAAAGTTTACAAGCAAAGGAGTGGGATCCTTTAGTTGTCAATTTACAAAGTTTTCTAGATAGGATTTGAGCTAGGATTTAGAGATTGAGTGATTTTATAATTAATTCAAGTTGTTTAGATTCAGTTGAGATTCTCATGGAGAATATCAACCACATTAGATAGTGTCCAAGATTAGGCAGATTCAATCCATTGATTAAGGATTTGATTGTTAGAATGAAATGGTATTTATGTAAGTTCCTAATGATTGAAAAGGGATTTTGACTGATTTGGCTTGATTAGGCCGTGTAAGATTAAGTTACAGAAATTGTATCTTTGTGTATTTGTGTATAATTGGTCAATCTCGGAGGCGTTGTATTCCTTCAAAATATCTCTGAGTTCTGTTGATTCGCAGTTTGGATTTTAAATTATAGTGTGTAAAGTCTGTATTATATCGTAAATCTTGTGTTTTATATGTTTTGAAATAATTTGGTTATGTTCTAAAAACATCGGAGAATATGGTTTGGGACAAGTTAAATGTAGCGGAGGTGTTAAGTTTGGCAGAACAGAGAAGTGAAAACCTGACAAAATCGTGTTAACCCAAGGGAGTCTAGAACTTTCCAATCTACATATCCAATAGATCTAATGTTCCTCGCGTGTCAATAAGCTCGAGTGTTAGCAAGGAAGAAAAGTGGTTTTATCATTGTAGTTGTTTATCGAGTGGAGAAAAAGTGGTATGTTGTCTTTTGAAATTCTAAGCGGTTCCATTTATTGACCGACACGTAGCAACTGGGTGGAGAGAGAAAACCACTTTATCGGGTGGATAAACCTCGCGCAAGATCTTCGTCTGATATCGTTGTTAACCGTTGGATCAAGTGCGCTTTGATTAATGGTGGAGGATCGCCAATTAGTTTTGTTGATCGGGTGAACCAAAAACCGTCAGATTAAAAGGTAAGATCAACGGCGGAGAGTTAGTGTGAAATGTTTAAGGAAAAGGCGGATGTGATAAGGAAATAACCCAACGTTTGAATTCCTTTTGATTCTGTGGCAATTGAAAGGTTGTCATATTGCAGCTAAATTAAGCAGTTCTGCTAATTTAGCAGTATAGCCAAGTTTGGAGGTAGATGACTGATACTCCAAAGGAAACCCAAGAAGAAGTTCCACCTGAACTTGCAGAAATCGTTTCTAGATTTGAACGATTGTCCATTACACCTGCACCTAGACCACCACCAAACTTATTGAAACAAAGCACCTTCCCTTCCTTCCTCCCTTAGATCCAGGCTTTCTGCTGAAATGACCTTTAGACCCTGCATTATTTCTCCTTTTGGCATGAGCGGAGAATGCAATGGGGTTGCTTCTATTACAAGGAATTTCTTGCTCCACCATTCTTGTTTCTTCTTGAATGCATCTCAACATCAATTCTTCAAACCCTGGAATTCGATCATTATTGAGAATAGTGGTTCTAAATATATACTAGTCGGGTGGGAGTCCTCCAAGGGTAGTGATAGTAAGTTCCCTGTCAGGAATGACCTCTCCAATCGAAAGTAGATCATTCTTGATATCATTGATCCTTAAGAAGTAGGATTGAATATCCTCGTCCTTGCCCTTCTTAATATCCTTTAACTTATTTTTGAGAAATAAAATTTGATTAGCATCACTAACCTTGAACATGCATCTCAGTGATCCTTAAGAATTAGGATTGAATATCCTCGTCCTTGCCCTTCTTAATATCCTTTAACTTATTTTTGAAAAATAAAATTTGATAGCATCACTAACCTTGAACATGCTGATCAACCTGTCGTAGATCTCCTTGGAGGTCTTCAAATCGGAGATGTAGGCCACTGGATTCTTGTCAATGGAATCTCTGATAATGTTCTTTTCTTTGACTTCAACCCTATTGTACTTGGTCTTCAGAGCAGCTGGTGCCTTTGAAGGAGGCTTGGGGATTTTACCCTTAACATAATCCAACACTTCTTGTTCTTCCAAGGTCAAATCAAGAGACATCTTCCATCCATGATAGTAAGATTTTTCACGAAGCTTGTCTTCAGCCGAGTAGTGGGATGAGGAACCCATTGAGCCTTTTGTCCTTGTCCAACTACCTTTGGTGATTGCTCTTTCACTTTTGCTTGGGCTTTGTCTTCACCTCAACTCTGATTCCATGTTAATTTTATGTAGCAATGGTATGTTCTATGCTTAAGAGCAATTTTACTTCAAATTCTTTATTAGCCCAATATCACTATCCAGTTTACTAATCACATCAACATGATAGTAAAATGAAAATAGAACATAAACATAAACAGTAGAAGACAAGGCATACGAGTGTTGACTATGCTTGGTTATATCAACTCTTTCGGTAATCAGAGATGAGACTTTCCATGAGGTTATTGCAACATCAAACTTTTAAGAACCTTCAAGTTAAAGAAGAACATCTTGAAGTCCTCCTTCATTCAAAGAGAAGGAATCCTCCTATGAGATTATCTCAAGACAGTTGTATTATCTTTCACTGCTAGATGAGAGCTACCAATATATCAAATTATCGGATCCATAAAGACGAGAGGTCCTTTTATATTAATACCATTCATCATAAGGTCATTGCTTAATGCAACCAAGATGTCAAGGATCTGTAGTGTTATTTCTTCAAGGCACCTCCGCTGACAAGGGTTGTTACAAAGAACTACACCAAAGTGCCATGCACTTCTTCTCCTAGTTGTTCTTCAAGATTGAAACCTTCAAGTGTGTTGCAGTTTCTTTTACTGTAGGATCTCTGTAGCTTCTTCTTAGACTATCATGGTATCATGCATAATGTAGTACTGAAATGAGAACATAGATGTGGCTGAGCTAAATATGTTGAGATGCCATACATATAGAAGAGTTGATATAACCAAGCATCTCCATTGTGCATAATTTTATTTCAGATCCTTTAGGACCGTTCCTGTCATGCCCCTACACCTGCGGTAGTCTTTCAACCACTTATAGCGAGGTGCGGCACCACCGAACACTTTCTTTTCACCAATACTTATGTTCATGGACTATGCCTTAACATTTTATACTTAGTTTATTTTTCTTTACCAAGTATCAAGATTAGCCTTTATACTAATGAACACCCATACACATTCATTATCCACAACAATTAACACATATACACAATTGCAATAGTATAAAGGGAGGGGCAACTCCCTGAATGTGAGTCTGCCCGATTTCAATATATTTTCACTTTTCATAAAATTACAAGTATTACCTTGAAAACCCCAAGTCTCATACTTAGACAAATTTCCAACTTATTGTCTTTGCCACAAGCTTCCCACCTTGTGCACACCTTGCATGGTGGTCACCTCCATAATCCACACTTAGCCAATTTTCCGATTTGCCAATTCATGTGCACGACTCGGTTTGGGCAAGTGCGCCTTCGTGCGGCCCTCCATCCAACTCGTTCACCCGAGTCACCAACTCATCGAGTGGGCACCTTCGTGCGACCCTCCACCTGAATCACCAACTCATCAGGCGGGCGCCATCGTGCAACCCTCCACCCGAATCACTACCTCGTCGGGTGGATGCCTTCGTGCGACCCTCCACCCGAGCTCATTCACCATGGGCGGGCGCGCCTTCGTGCAACCCTTCCACTCGAACTCGTTCAACCACTCACCGAACTCATTCAACCGAAACTCGTTCAAGCCTTCTGCCCAACCGCGCCTTCATACACAGTATACTCGCAGCTCGCCTTACTTCATGACACATGTCACCGGCCTGCAACTCGCCCGAAGTGCGGGCAAATAATAACTGCACCCTTTGCACCTTCGACCTGCACCTCCAACTCGCTGGATCACTTTCTCGAATGATCAATGGTTGATTGATTGGTTGCCAAACTCATCCGTTCATCCAGCAAGATATATGAGGGGTGGGGCGAGTCATGCCACCCAGCTGACTTGTCCCTTTCATCCAGCTAACTGTCCAAACATACTTCTGCTCGCCCGTGAGGTGGGTCGGCCCGCCTAACTCGTGGGACCGCCCCCTCACAACTCGCCCAAAGCTCTCCATCGTTTGGTCGGCCCGCCGGTAGCTCGCCCAGCTCGCCCGCATATAAAATCGACACAACCAAGCCTCCATACGCATGTATGTGTCTCGCCCTTGGTCACACTTTGCTTATTTCGCTACGACTCGTCTAGTCTTCGCACGCACTTCGCACGATGTTGATGCCTCGGACTGCAAGTCCTTACATCCTCCTCCACCTAAAGTCATTGTCGTCCTCGACAATATACCATCCCGGTAACCATCTGCCACCAAGATCATCATTTCATCAAAGATAATCATCTCATCCCTAGTCCATGATATCAATCAGTCCATATACTGCAAACACCCCTGCAATATATGTAAAACAACTATCTCAACTATGTGTCGTCCCATCCTATGAACTTTTGTCAGATACTCCAATATAATGCCAATGTCTCTCTGGTACACTGCTAGCCCTCATGACTCGAACTAGTCGGGTGATCAGTCCAACTGTCACGCTCAAATCATAAGAATGCACATCCTTATGTCTACACCAGCCTTTTCTCAAACTCTGCCACATCCTGGACTCACCAAGAATCTCCCCATGCTCAGGTCCATGGAAACTCCATCCCATCTGCAACATGTCATGATGTTGATGCCAAACCATTCCTGCATCATCTGTCATACCTGCTCAACATGTTTTAAGGACTCACTGCCATGAGTAGCTAACAATGAGCCCCATCTTCCCGTCATCTAAGAAGATGTGGAGGGAGTAGAGCCTGAAGGCTCACCCTCACTAATAAGCTCAATCCATCTGTCAGTATCCTCTATCTCCATCCTCTACAGATATGCAACCCGATCCTCCTCATGGACATTCGGCCTCCCATAAACATCATCGTCATCATCATCCTCAACCTCCTCTAGCCTTCTTGACAAATCCAAGATACTATCAAATAGTGTCTTGATAACCAATGGCTGCAGTAAGCTTTGCCTCAACAGTAGACAACCACTTACACACATCATCCATGCGCTTCTCATCCTCCATCTACATCACTGCTAGTTTACAATCAGGTCTTGTCACACCAATGGTTGGAACACCAATGGGTTCATATGCCCTCCCATCATAAATGTACAGCTTTGTCAAATGTGGAACAATCATAGCATCATATTGTTTCAAGAATTCCATCCCCAGCACAGCTTCATAGTCATCAATTCGCACTATAGTGAAGTCAAATTTCCCGGTCCACTCAGCTAGTGTTGTGTCCACCCTTTCAGCTACACCAAGCACATAATCAGGAGGAGAATTCATTGTCTTCATTTGTGCCTTCACCGGTACAAACTTCAGCCCAATCCTTCTCATAACATCTTCACTCATGAAGTTGTGAGTAGCCCCACTATCCACCATAGTGAGCACATCAGCACACCCAATCTTCATCCGAACATACTCCAAGTTGTTCCTCTTAGGATCTCTTCGAGAGACCACTTCCGTAGTAGCTACAGCTCCAAGTATCTGCATCATCCCCACAGAAGCTCCTTCTTTCTTCGTATTACACTATGCAATAGCGGCCACTTTCAGTCTTGAAGGACAATTCTTCACCGCATGTGGTTCAACACATATCCAACACTTCAATGCTTTCTTTGGCTTTGTCTTCTCATCCGATTTCGAAGCATCATCCTTCTTCTTCTCTTTCGGCTTATCGAACTTCTTCTTTTTCTCATCAGAAGTTTTGTCATAATGCTCCACCAGTCGGTCCACAGCAACAAAAGCTTCCTCAATTGTCTTTATCTTCTGCCTCTTCACTTCATTGCGTGCCCAAGGTTTCAGTCCAATAATGAAGTTGAACACCTTGTCCCTCTCCGCCATGTCAGGAAGTTCCAGAACTGCACTTACAAACTCCCGCTGATATGTCTGTAGGTTCCCTGTCTGCTTAATAAACTTAATCTTCATCCTTGCTTCCCATGTTTCATCCTGAGGACTGAAGTGGGTCTGCAAAGCCTTCTTCATCTCATCCCACGACGTTATGTCATTAGCACTACCATTGGAAATTTGATCCATTCTCCTTTTCGCCACCGCATCTTAGCATCCTTCGTCAAGAATTGAGCAACCACTTTCACCTTTGTCTCATCATCAGATAGACCCAAGTGTTCCAAGTATTGCTCCATATCCCAGAGAAAGTTACCAAGAGTCTTCGCACTTCTTGTACCATCATAAGATTCCAGTTCCTTGATCTTCACATGAGACACTCCTCCACTTGAGTTATGCCTCACGGCCTTCTTCAACACCGTTATCTCATCTTTTGCTTCATCAAGAGATTTCTGCAAGTTCAAGATTTCTGCCAAACCTCGGTCTCTTGCTTCTCCAATCTCCTTGACTTCATCTTCAAGTTGTGTACACTTGAGCTCATATTGAGTCCGGAGTTCATTGAGTTCTTCCCTCATCTTTGCATTGGCTTCTTGATCTTTAGCAACCCCGACCATTCTCGAAGTCTAGTAAGACTCCAATTCCTCCATTCTTTCCAATATCCTTTCTATGAAAGCCTCGGTTGCATTGTGGCTAGATTCACCCGTTACAACATGAGATTCCCCTGCCATGTCTACTAACAGCTTCCTTCTTTGTTATCTAGTATAGACCATCCACCAGCTTCACCAAGTTCCCTGCAAAAACCAGACCAGCCCTTGATTCCACTTGTATGTGAAACCAACTTCCTTCACCAGCAAGTACCCTGATTCCACTATCACTTCGTCAAGCTTCTTCAACCTTGAATCAACTTCAACATCGGCAACAGTTCACCAGAACCAACGCTGATACCAACTGTCACGCCCCTACACCTGCGGTAGTCTTTCAACTGCTTATAGCGAGGTGCGGCACCACCGAACACTTTCTTTTCACCAATACTTATGTTCATGGACTACGCCTTAACATTCGATACTTAGTTTATTTTTCTTTACCAAGTATTAAGATTAGCCTTTATACTAATGAACACCCATACACATTCATTATCCACAACAATTAACACATATACACAATTGCAACAGTATAAAGGGAGGTGCAACTCCCTGAATGTGAGTCTACCCGATTTCAATATATTTTCACTTTTCATAAAATTACAAGTATTACCTTGGAAACCCCAAGTCTCATATTTAGACAAATTTCCAACTTCGTGTCTTTGCGACAAGTTGCCCACCTTGTGCACGCCTTGCACGGTGGTCACCTCCACAATCCACACTTAGCCAATTTTCAGGTTTACCAACACGTGTGCACGGGCATTGGGTACCCACCTCGTGCACGACTCGGTTTGGGCGGGTGCACCTTCGTGCGGCCCTCCACCCATCTCGTTCACCCGAGTCACCAACTCATCGAGTGGGCGCCTTCATGCGACCCTCCACCCGAATCACCAACTCGTCGGGCGGGCACCTTCGTGCGACCCTCCACCTGAGCTTGTTCACCATGGGCGGGCATGCCTTCGTGCCGCCCTTCCACCCGAACTCGTTCAACCGCTCACCGAACTCGTTCAACCGAAACCCGTTCAAACCTTCTGCCCACCACGCCTTCGTACACGGTATACCTGCAACTTGCCTTACTTCGTGTCACCGTCTTGCAGCTCACCCGACGTGCAGGCACATAAGAACTGCGCCCTTCGCACCTCTGACCTGCACCTCCAACTCACTGGATCACTTGCTCGAATGATCGATGGTTGATTGATTGGTTGCCAAACTTGTCCATTCGTCCAACAATATATATGACGGGTGGGGAGAGTCATGCCACTTGGCCAACTCGTCCCTTTCATCCAGCTGACTGTCCAAACATACTTATGCTCGCCCGTGAGGTGGGTCGGTCCGCCCAGCTCGTGGGACTGCCCTCTCACAACTCGCCCAAAGCTCTCCATCGTTTGGTCGGCCCGCGGGTAGCTCACCCAGCTCGCCCACATATAAACTCGTCACAACCAAGCCTCCATACGCGTGTATGTGTCTCGCCCTTGGTCACACTTTGCTTATTTCGCTGCGGCTCGTCCAACCTTCGCACGCACTTCGCACGGTGTTGATGCCTCGGACCGCATTTCCTTACAGTTCCCTTCTGAGAGATCCAAGACTTCTGCCTACTGACATGTCTTCAGCAGAACCTCTGCTCTGAAAGTTCAAGGAGATTGTTTCTTCAAAACTAAAAGAGGATTAATTTTGTTAAAGATCACAGAGACTATCCTTCTTTCCAATGGAACCAAAATTCTATATATAGTGGGATCTGTGTAGCCATTGTAAATAAAAGAAATCTCAATAGGTTGGCTCAACTGATATAAGAAATATATGAGCTAATGTAGTTTGTGCAAATCAAGGATCTCATACAGAGGCATATATTTTTATCTTTGTATAGATGCATTAATCCTTTTATAATCTATAAGAAGAGAAGAGATTTGTGGTTTTTCCTTTCAAGTGGAGAGGTTTTGGCCCTGGCTTGCAGTTTATATCCTGTGTACTTGTGTGCTATTGATCTTCTTGTTTTGGTAGCTATTTGATGATAAGAATAACATAATAATACAAGAAGAAGCTAATAAGTAAGAAAAAAGTAAAAAGACATCACAAGCAGTTATCAAGCTAAAGATAAATCATCCTATCTATTGCCCTATAGATTTCTCAACATTATGATGATTGCCAGTCACTTTTAATCCTTTTATGCTATTATCCAAAACGATGATGAGCCTTTACTGATGATTCATCATCCTATATCTCCTTTTCTAGCCTATTTTTGTATAGAGAAGATTTTGAAGGGAAGCTCGGAAAATCAACAGAGCTAGAAGCAGTACAAATGACAACATACTATCCATGGCCATGAATTTTCCACAACTTAGATTATGAACAAATCTTATCATCAGATAACGTTAAAAACTTATCAAAATGCCATGACTGCTTTGAACTTCTCTTAATGTTGACTGCATGTATGTATGTATGTATGATAATGTCAATAATGGTCTGCCTATAAATATGATGTCATGCCAATAGAAATATTTATCGTAGAGGGATAAGAGGCCACACTTACTGCAGAAGCTATGTCGATATATATATATATATTATATATTATATATATATAATATATATATAGATATATATATATATATATATATATATATATAATATAATATATAATATATATATATATATAATATATAATATAATATTAATATATATATTATATATATATATATATAATATATATATAACCATGAGTGACTTCTTATAACTGGAGTAACAATGCATACAATATGGATCAACTTACACGTCTGAGATGATATCCATACCATACATAATATTCTGAACCCATACTCTGATTGCCATGACTTGTATATATATATGGTTCAGCCATACTTTCATGTGCTGAGAACTCGAGATTGCAAAGAAATGCAATGAGAGCAGAACCATACAAGATGTTGAACAGTGATAGAATCCAGTGTTGTGAAAATCGTGATAAATTGAAATTATCGCGATTTTTTCGTTGTCCCGATAAAATCGTGATAACTATATGAAATAATTGCCAAAAAAAAAATTTGCCGATTTCTATTGAAATTCTTGCGATAATTTCGATTTTATCGCGATAAAAAAGGAAAAAATCGCAGGCGGTCGCAACAGCGTTATTTTATAACCTTTTTTTGGTTTTTTTATGAGGTCATTTGGACAGTCGCGTGCAGAGGGTAGAGGAGAGCTGGGAGACAAAGCTGGAGAGGGTTTTTAGCTAAATCTAAGTGCTTAGAGGAGAAAAGCAAGAGGAGACCACTGATTTTTCCATAGAAACAGTATGTGGATTATTTTTTTTTTTGTTTTCATTGTTTAAAAACATTGTTTTTGTATGTTTTTCGTTGTTTTTGGTTGGGTAACTTGGTATGGGCACCATTTTTCTTTTGTTTTCATTGTTTTAAAGATTTTTTTGTATTTCTTCATTGTTTTTGGTTGGGTAACTTGGTATGACTATGGGAACCAATTTTTTTTTTGTTTTCATTGTTTTTAAACATTGTTTATGTTTTTTTCATTGTTTTTGCCATTTGGTTGGGTAACTTGGGTTTGGAATGGTTGGGTAATTTGTGTTTGAAACTTTGAAATTTGGAATGGTTGTTTTAGGTTGGGTAACTTGGATTTTCATTGTACAATGTAAAAATT
>APFE031457976.1:0-12647 GCA_000404065.3 Pinus taeda | reverse complement strand
ATCGTCGTTAGCGGTAAATGCAACTGAAGTAACATAATCATCATACCTTTTAGGAGGGCGTTTGATTCTTGTAGACCTATTTAAGGATGTTTCTGGTGCTTCCACAATTGGCTGACTACCATCTATAGGAATTTCTTCATGATCAGCATCTGAGACCTGTTCATGATCTACATCTGAACCTTGTTTATGATCTGATTTTGAAACCTGTTCATGACTTGCATCTGAACTATGTTCATCTAGACTATCATTAGAAGTGGTTTCAAATTGAATGTGTTGAAAGTCAGATACATCATCCTGTTTCAATCTATTATCTACATCTAACTGTACAAGAGAGGATTCATTAAACTTTACATCTCTGTTGATGATGATTTTGCGGGTAGTAGGATCCCACAATCTATATCCCTTTGTTCCATCACCATAACCAACAAAGATATACCTTTTAGACTTTGGATCTAATTTAGTTCGCTGATGTTTAGGCACTAGAGCATATGCATCACAACCAAACACTCTGAGTTTAGAATAGTCACAAGGGTGTCCTATCCATACCTCTTGCGGAACCTTGCAGTCTATTGCCGTTGATGGAGATCGGTTTATCACATAACAAGCAGTTGCCACTGCTTCCGTCCACAACTCCTTCGGCAACCCGGCGTTACTCAGCATACACCTTGCTCTCTCTAGAAGAGTCCTGTTCATGCGTTCAGCAACTCCATTCTGCTGAGGAGTATAAACCGTGGTTTTATGTCTCTCGATCCCTGCATCCTTGCAATAGCTGTCAAATTCTTTGGAAGTAAACTCACCACCATTGTCAGTTCTTAAACATTTTATTGTTCTACCAGTTACCAGTGCTATTTTCTACCAATGCTCTAAACTGCTTGAAAACTGTAAACACATCAGACTTCTGTTTCAACATGTAGACCCAAACTTTCCGAGAAAAATCATCAATGAATGATACAAAATAAGACGAACCACCAAATGAAGCTGTAGGAGCTACCACAGGCCTGCAGCGGTTTTCTCTGACACAATGTTAAACAGAACATCGTCCGCCAGACATAACCAAATTCCGCTCAGAGCTCTAGCATCCATCTCATCCCATTCATCCTCCGTCATGGAAGCAGGTCTTTTGTTTTTCCCCAACAGTGCTTTCGCCACACCTTGTTGAACTAGCAGATCGTGCATCTTCACCTTCCAGATTTCAAAATTATTCTTACCATTGAATTTCTCAATTTCGAACCGGCCACTTTGATTTTTCGCCATTTTGTATCAAAAACACACAATAATCTCTAATATCCAACCAGCAACAAAAAATAAATTTGCCACTGCCTTTGTTTTAAAAAAAAAAAAAAAAATATGCCTGTGCCTTTGTACTTATGCCATCAAAAAAAAATTGTCTTTTGCACTTCACAAACAAAAAATTTTGCCTGTCTCTGTATGCCTTTGCTTTAAACAAAATTATTTTTGTTTCTTTTTTACTGTGCAAATTCTGCCTCACAAAAAACATATACTTTTAAAAGGTTTTGAAAAAACCATTCACCATAACCCTTATAACTCCTTTGATTAAAATTTGCCTCACAAAAAACATACACTTTTAAAAGGTTTTGAAAAAAACCATTCACCATAACCCTTATAACTCCTTTGATTAAAACTAATTACGTACTCCCCTTTTTTTTTTAAAAAAAAACATGAAAATAAGTACGTACTCTTATATTTTGGGTTAATGGCATTAAAAAAAAAATTACGTACTCCACTCCAGTAATTTCCTTTGATGTTTATTTGTGTCAAACGGAGTCCAGCTTTATCATACAACCACTCTATGCCTATCGCACAGTAAATTCTTCAATTTATCGAACAGTTTTAAAATTTCATACCTCTGCTGCGCAGCTCAGCAATATGCATGGGAATAGATTGAACAGCAGTGCGCAGGTATAACAGCGCTCCGTTCATTGGTTAATTGGTTAATATACCAGGTATATCAGGCATCACGCAGGTTGTCTCGGCCTTCCAGGCAACACCACCAATAATCCACCACTCAGGACGCAGGTGCAGCAGACAGCGCTCCACGCAAGTGGCTTGGTAACGCACATCACTAATGGAAGACTCTCGCACCAGCACTGGAGTCCTGCACAGCGCTTCCAAACGTGTGTAAAACGCACAACACAATTTTGAAAAACGCATTCAGCACGCTCCACCACTCAGCGCACTAGCAGCTCCACGCAGCACCAGGCACCAGCTCTCCAACATCGCTCTGATACCAATTGTTGGAATTCAGGCACAACAATTTAAATAAAACACACACACAGAATTAACACAGCTATTAACGTGGTTCACCCAACCAATCTGGGCTACGTCCACCAAACATAGGCATCAGGAATATATTAATCAAAACTTTGGAGATTACATCAATGAAATCCTCACACTCTCTTAGCAAACCATCCGAATGGTTGCCTATTATATAGTAGAGAGAATCTAACTGCTCTCACATCAAATTTAGGATGCATTAATTTGCTCCCAACAATAATCCAGCAACAGATTTCCTATTGTTGTCACCTACAGAGATTTCTGCCTATTTTGGTTTAAACAGAAAATCTCAACAAGAATATTCGATCAAAGGGTTTCCCCACACATTGTGGGGTTTGTCCCTGGCTAGCCGCCACATCTTGTGTCTCTTGTCTTGTCTTGTTTTCTGTTGATTGTTTAATGTTCTATCTGCACTTTACTTTATGTACATGTGATTGCTAATCTGTGGAATATAATAAGAAAACTATGTAAACTGTTATAAGCATATAACATACCATAACTTAACAAGAAGGCTTAGAGCAAGTTAAGCCCGTCCATCTACTCCCTTCTCTCAATTCGATCAACCTGGTAAACTCAAACTCAAACCATCCACTGCTATATGAGCATGGGAATTGCGAGATTAAGCCTGCCGTCTTACCTGCCTCTTTCGAAGGTCAATCTAAGCATTTGGGTAGCATTTAACCAACATTCTAGTATTGAAACATCAGAAACTTAGCATTCAAACTTATAGCTGATACTTACATGAAACTATTGATTTTTTCATTCAAGCTATAAAGCTCATTAAATAACTCTGGATACAACCAATCTCATGATGTTAGGAGTGGAGAGAGGCTTTACACATCCATACCCCTTATCAAACCCAAATCCAAGTAACATCGCAATCGAACCTACTAAATAGCACTTGGACTAGTCCTTAGATTGAGTGTGTCCACTCTAAACCACAGAAGGAGCTATGCTGAAATGCTTAAAATGGAAAAAGGTACATGACTCTTGGGTGACTAGAAAACTATACTAACCAAGTAACATCGCAATAGAACCTACTGAATAGCACTTGGACTCGTCGTTAGATCGAGAGTGTCCATTCCAAACTAGACAAGGATCTATGTTGAAATGCTTAAAATGGAAAAAGGTACACGACAAGTGGGTGGCATGCAATAAATTCATGAATAACTCAAAATATATTGTCATTTGTGTGTATCTATTAAATAGCACAAACACAAATTGCTCTTCCAGGTATCCAACCATCTTACTCACAGGATAAGGTGTATGAAAGGTTAGAGTCTTTTCCTTCCCTCGGTCATGAGGCAGGAAATCGTTCTATTCGCTGTCTCGGGATTGCCACTCACTGACGCTGCACTGGGCACCACCTGCAATCTAAGTAATTATCATTTATTAAGGAGAAGGTCAACTAAAACTCATCTAATCCAATCCACATTAGTTAAAATATCAAAATAATCCACATAAAATAAAAGACATTTATATATTTCATATTTCTTAGAAAATCAATCTCATCTAACCTAATCGAGATGTTTTTTTATTGAGACCCATTGTTAATATATGTTTAAATAAAAGGCGCAAAAGACTTTGTTGATGCTCGCTGAAACTAGTTTGATCTCAACTACCCTATTTCGCCATCCAACTAATTTAAATATTATCAATCCAATTCATTAGATTCGTTGTCACCTTACCGTTATATTCCTTACTCAGACTCCACTTATTTCTTACTGGTAAATCTCCTCTCATTTATGGTGATACCACAAGGCAACATGAGATTTAAAAATGAAGAGCTGGAAAAATGAAATAATGTTTTATATTTGAAGTTACTTGAAGTTTTGGAACTTCCATGATTTGGAGAGGTTGGTGCTTCCATGATTTGTAGGGGTTGATGATTAGGAGAAATAGCATGAAGTATATGCCATTCTTCCTGTCTCTCTTTATCTTCTGATGCGGCACCTCCTGGTTCATATTCGGCCTCTTGGGCAACGATCCATTCATTTATGTAAGTTCACTATGCTTACCTTCTTATAACATCGACTCTTTTTTTTTAATAGATATTTTGGATAAATTATTTGGTATTTTTGTTAGTTATTTGGAATAAAATAGCCATTGTTTCATGAATCAATAATGTTGGATGACAAGATTTATGGGTGCTAAATTTTCTGACTTAACAGTTAAACCCTATCAAGTTTTGTGGGGATTAAATTTTCTTGCTTAAAATTGGACCACATCCTACCGACAAAGCTATAACCAACTCTCTATAGCATCTATAACTAGACTTCCTTTATATAACAAAACCTATACATGATCCCGCCGAAGTACAACTGGATAATCAGCCAACCACCTAGCTACCGCTGGATAGGCAGCTCCTATTTTCTTCCTTCGCCGTGCCATGCCAGTTACTACTATATAACTATATAATTGTGTTGATGGTGGGAGATAATTACTCCAAGTTATATTCTGTTAGCATAGAGTCACAGGTGCTTCATATAAAATCTAAATTTAAAAGGTGTTAGTCAGACTAGTCTTTTAATTTACAAAGTGAAAGTAATGCTATATTAATATATATATATAAATATATTCATAGTGTTTTTGAGCCTATTTAATTATGTAGCTTGAAACTATTAAATGAATGCAATTTACTGAATAATAGCACTCCAAACAAATGGAAGTTGGCCATCTTCCCTTAACCTTGATGCTATATTAAAAATACATTTGTTAATTCTAAATGGATTTATGGATCCACTGGTAGCAAATGGGGTTGGAAGTCTGCTCAGAGCAATGTAGTTGATTCCATACATTGTTTACAAAGAATGGAGGAAGAAGAGCACTAAGACATCATCTCCTCCTGCACAGGAGGATGGAAAGGAAGGGGATGAACACATAACCACATTGGAGATGGGATATTATGGGTAGACAAAGGCTGATGATCCTTGTCATGAATGGTCTTGAATTTCATGAGCAAACAAATCAAAACTATCGCAGCAAGTCATGAGGCTGAGCGAACACCCTAGCTTGATGTATCATTGCTCTATGTCGACTTGAGATTATGATGGTGTTGTTGTGTTTAAAGTTACAATAACCTGCTGAGAGCAGAATTCCTAAATGGGGAATAAGTCTGGATCTATGGGCATGTTGTATGCTTAATTTCTACTTATTGCAATGTCGATTAATGTTAGAGAAATTTAGGAAATTTAATTTTTGTGGAGGATCAGAGAGTTATTATTTTTGCGAATCTACTTTCATGCACCGTAGAGATGATTTCGCACAGATACATTGGCACATCGTGGAGATGAATTCGAGTAGACGTGGAGCTATTTCATAGACTTGGATTTCGTGGACCTGGATTTCACAGAGCTATTATACAGACTCAAAGATGAACAAGATAAGGTTGGAGAAACATAATAAAAACTTAGTATTGAATTCTAAAACATGAAAATACATTCATATGAGGATGTGACTCATTCACCAAGTAAAAAAAATATCACGCGAAATAACACACAGTAAAATAAGTAATTGTTGTTTTCAGGTGCCCACTAAAATTTGCTCCACCATTTTCTCCCTAGAGACTTGCTCTTTCTCTCTAACCTCTTACTCTCTAACCTATCAAAATGAATTTTTACATTCATATTTAACTCAACATACAATTTTACATTTAATTCATGACATAGTGAAATTAATATGATGTTGTTGTTGAGTGTGATCAAAATTGTGCACGTGCTTCTGGAGTGTCAGCAATAGTTGCTGAATAAATGATTGCCCATATCTATTTACTAAAGTATATTAACTGCTTTAAATTCCATGTTGCGCTTCGCAATGGTTCACATTTCTCTTCAGTCCTTCCATCTTCAAACAGAGACACAACTTGCAAAAATACATCTAACAAGTATGGCTGATGTCATGTTGTTATTGTGGTGGTTGGGATTATTATTTCCAACACTCCCCCTTAATTACAATTGCCGCCATTGATAATTCCCAAATAGTTTCTGACATAAACAAAACTTTCACATGCCAATGGCTTTGGGAAAATATCAGCAAATTGTTCTTGTGACCTGCAGTGCTGCAACACGATTTCATCATTGTTAATCAGCTCTCTAATAAAATGATATTCAGCATCAATATGCTTGGTCCTTTTGTGGAAGATATAATTATTTGACAATGGAATTGCTGAGGTGTTGTCACAAAAAATAGTTGTCGCTCCCTCTTGATCGATCCCTCAACATCCTTCTCATTCAAACTGCCTGACATGCTGCTGTTGTTGCTACCACATATTTAGAATTTATTGTTGATAGTGACACTATTGGCTACTTCTTGGAGGCCCATGAAATGGTTGCGGAACCCAACTGAAAAACATATCCTCACGTGCTCTTTCTATCACAGACACTGCCTACCCAATCACTGTCAGTGTAACCAACTAGCCTGAAATCACTTGTTGTTGTGTACAAAACACCATACTATTTTTTCCCATTGACATACCTTAGAATCCTCTTTGCTGCTTGCCAATGTGTCTCCTTCGGTGTCTCCATGAACCTTGACACCAAACTTACTTCATACATTATATCCGACCTAGTGGCGGTCAAATACATCAAGTTGCCTATCATGCTTTTGTATAATGTCCGATTGACATTACTGCTACAGTCTTCCTTGCTCAACTTCAACCCTATGACAGTTGGAGTTCGTGCGGACTTACTTTTCTGCATTTTAAACCTCTCCAAAATTTCTGCAACATACTTTGTTTAAGAGATATTTGTTTCACTTCTATGACCAAAAAATATCTTAACAATCCCAAGGCAATCATTTCAAATTCACTCTTCATGACTTGTTTGAAATGAGCGATGAGGAAATCATCACTACCTATAAAAATCAAATCATCTACATATAAGATGACAATGAGAATCTTACCTTCGCTCTCTTTGAT
This sequence comes from Pinus taeda, assembly GCA_000404065.3. NCBI lineage: Eukaryota > Viridiplantae > Streptophyta > Pinopsida > Pinales > Pinaceae > Pinus > Pinus taeda. The sequence goes on along the minus strand of APFE031457976.1, from coordinate 5,437 downwards.
GTAGAGAGTACGCTCATCGTCACATTTGTCAAAACCATTATCCGACAAGTAGGCATCAGATGCTATACCATGCGCATGGTGCTTGCTTTAATCCATAAAGAGCTTTCCTCAACTCATACACTTTGTCTTCCTGGCCTTCAACCTCATGACCAGGCGATTGTGCAACATACAGTTCCTCTTTCAGCACTCCATTCAAGAACATTGATTTTATGTCCCTTTGATACACTGTCCATTTATATTGCATGACAATAGCCACAACTGCGCGCACTATCTCCATCCTCGCCACTGGCGCGAACACCTCCGCGTAATCTCTTCCATGCTGCTACTTGTATCCTTTCACAATTATTCTTGTTTTGTGCATTTCAATCTTTCCCTCAATGTTGCTTTTTGTTTTATAGAGCCACTTCACTCCAACGACATGTTTTCCTTCCGGAAGGATCACTAACTCCCATGTGTAATTCCTTTCTATTGCTTCGATTTCTTTCTCCATTGTCGCAACCCATTTTTCTTCTTTGAATGCATCTTCAAAGTGGATTGGGTAATCTACATGACAAAATAATGCGAATAAGGAATTCAGGCCTGTGCTACTATCAAATTCATCTTCCTCATAAGTTTCATTTAAATTTCTTAATTTTGATATTCTTGTGCTTGTTGAAGACGGGCTTCACATGTCACTTGGTGTTGTGCTTCGCAGTGTGCTTGGAGAAGCACTCTCTTGGCTGTGTGAAACTTTCCTATTATTTGTTGATGGTGTGGCTTGCTGCCTACTTTGCTACGATTGAATAGGAGTGGAGGGAGTCACTCTTGAGGAATTACTTGCTGATGTTAATTTCTCTTTGTCCTCATGTGGTATACATGCTTTGACATTGAGTGTCTTCTCTAAACTTCCATTCCGTGCTTCCTCTTCTATGAACTGCACATCTCTACTGATTATGACCTTCGTGGTTGATGGATTGTAGAGTTTGTATGCCTTGGATTCATCACTCTATCCAAAAAATATACATTTCTCCCACTTGGTGTCCAACTTCTTCCTTAACTCATCGAGGACATGTGCATATGACACACATCCAAAAACTCTCATGTGAGTGACATTTTTCTTTCTTCCACTCCATGCCTCTTCAGGAAAAATGTTATGGACGCTTTTGGTTGGACATATATTCAAGATATATGCTGCACAAGAAACAACTTTAGCCCAATAGTCATTTGGTAAATGCTTTTCCTTCAACATACTCCTTTTCATCTCCATAATGGTCCTATTCTTCCTTTATGCCACACCATTTTGCTGCGGTGTATATCTTGTCGTAAATTTCTTGTGAATTCCATGTTCCGTACAAAATCGAAGGGAGTCATTTGAGATGTATTCTCCACCTTTGTCAGTCCTAAGGACTTTGATGTAGTGTCCACTTTGCTTATCAACAAGAGCCTTGTATTGGTGAAAGCACTCAAACACTTCACTTTTCTGTTTTAGGAGATAGACCCATGCCTTCCTTGTGCAGGCATCTATGAAGGTCAATACATAGTGTCTGCCACCAATTGATGGTTTTTGCGTTGGTCCACATAAATATGAGTGGACAATCTCCAAAGGTTCCTTTGACCTCACTGACTTTCTTGCTGGAAATGTCTCTCTATGTTGCTTGCCCAAGATACATCCTTTACATATGTTGTCTCGTTTTTCTATGAGTGGTAAACCCTTCACCATGTGTTTCCTATGCAGCAAATTCAAACCTCCAATGTTGAGATGTCCAAATCTCAAGTGCCATAACTAGTTTTCATCTTTTACCTCTTCTTGAAATTTTACTTGTGTGACAGTTGCTTCTTTTCTTCTATCTTCTTGTGAGTTCATAGATAGTTGTGCTTGTGCACCTTATTTCTGCAAATCTGATATTATTTTTAGCGGAAACATTCTATTGTTTGTCATCTGAACCTTTGCAATCAACTGTCTCCTTGAAGGCCTATACAAAATTGTGCACACATCATTTTTAAGGAAGACATTGTAACATTTCTGAGTGATCTATCCAATGCTCATGAGATTATGTTTCACACTGGGGACAAAGTAAACATGTGAGATGTATTTCTTCTCCCCCTTCTTTGTTAGGATATTAACTCTTCCTTTTCCCATGACAAAGACTTTGCTATAAGTCCCTAATGTCACATCATATTTCAAACTTTCATCTAGATTGGAAAACATTTCTATGTTTCCTGACATGTGGTATCTACACCCTGAATCTAGATACCATATATCACTCTATTTTTCTTCTGCTACATTACAAGCTAAAAACATGCTATCATGGTTCTCATTTTTTCTTCTGAAATTTACACTTGGTATGTTAGTGATGTCATATTGCTTATTTCTACATTCATTTTCATAATGAACATCTTATAATAATGACATTGAACTTGAGATTTATCATACCTCTGACCTTGTGGTTGATTTTGGCTTGGGCATTGACATGGATTTTGATTGCTCCCTCTTCCATTTGAGCTTGAGGGGCTACTTCTTCCACCTCTATGTGGGCTTCTTCCTCCTCCTGTAGCATATGATCTTCCTCTGCCTCGACCTTAACCAAATGGTACTTGTGTCTTAAAGGCATGTTCCAATGAGAAGCTTGATGCTCTATTTAGTCTATGTTCATGAGAAATAAGTGATGCATTAAGTTCATCCACTAAGAACTGTGAGAGATCCTTTGTCTCTTCTATGGCCACAACAATGGCCTCAAACCTTGATGGCAAACTTTTTAAAACATTCTCAACTATTTATTTCCTCAAGTGTCTCAACATGAGACCTGATTTGAGTAACGAGCCCACTTACATGTGTAAAAAATGAGTCTATATTCTAAGACTATTTCATAGAAAGTTTTTCAAAATCGATCATCCACATTTATAGCTTGGATGTCTTGACTTTTTCCATGCCTTTGTAGGTTGTCTGAAGGGTGTCTCATGATTGCTTGGACTACTTGTTGTAAACCTTGGGAAAATACTTTCATGAACTACTTGAAAAATATAGAACATGACTTTTCAATCCTTCTTGCTGCTGTCCCTTAACAAATCTTTTCTTGCTGACATAAGACATTGTATGCTCCTTCATCTAGTGGTTCTTTAAAACCATTCTTCACTGTAGTAGCCCAATAATCATAATTTTTGCCATTAAACTAAGGTATTTGAGCATTAGTCAAACTTGTGGTTGATGTTACCATTTTTTAGGGTAAAAAGAAAACTTTCTACCTACTCGTAAATATGCTAAAAACAATATGCCCTTAAAACAATTCTTACTCTAGTAAAAACAATTGTTTTTAAACTAACAATATTTAACCCGCTATGATACCATGCTAGAAAAAATTAGGAAATTTAATTTTCACCCACGGGGAGAGAGTTATGATTTTCACTAAGCTACTTTGGAGCAACTCCCTTTTCTTCGTGCCCTTGGGAGCTGATTAATTCCTCCTAAAGCTACCATTTCACATTCTTGGATTTTGGGGAGATATTACACAGAATCAAAGATAAAGAAGATAAGGTTGGAGAAACACAATAATAACTTAGTATTGAATTCTAAAACATGAAAATACATATTTCACCAAGTAAAAAATTTGCTCCACCATTTTCTAGCCAGCCTTGGACTCTCTTTCTCTCTATCCTCTTACTCTCTAACCTATCAAAATATTTTTTTACATTAATGTTTAAGCCAATAATATTTAACCCAACATATCCTCTTACTCTCTAACCTATCAAAATAAATTTTTACATTAATATTTAAGCCAATAATATTTAACCCAACATACAATTTTACATTTAATTCATGATAGAGCCAAATTAATATGATGTTGTTGAGTGTGATCAAAATGGTGTTTGTGGGTGTGGGCAATAGTAGCTCAATAACTACTTGCCCATATCTATTTAAGAAAGTACATTAAGTGCTTTAAATTCCTTGTTGTTTTCAGAATGGTTCTAGTGTGCTTCCATCTTCAAACAAAGACTCAAACTGCAAAAATATGTCTCACAAGTATTTGTTGAAAATGTAATTTCAATGCAGCACGCAGCCGTACCATTCCCCGAAACCATAGCAGCAAAACCATAAAACCGCCGGTAAGTTTCTCGGACCCGCTCTTGCGTAAAGTGGTTTCCGTACTTAGGCGCTCCTAGAAGGTTCAAGGGTTGACGCGTGGATGAGGAGGTTCAAGGGTTGACGCGTGGATGAGGCGTGACATCACCCTCTGACAACTTCTCGGAAGGTAAATGTCGGTCAAAAGTGCTCATCCGATGTCTCCTCCTTCATCCAATTTGCTCCATCAAGCTCCAGCGTTCTCCACCGTAGATTGCTCCAAGCTGCATACGGCCAACATTAAAAGCTTGGCGTGGAGTAAAATCAAGTTTTATTTTGACCATACCTTCATTAAAGAATTGTCATATGCGTAGGTGGATTTTTAAATTTTTTTGTTTACGACATGTATGGGCGTGGATTAAATAATGGCATGGGCAATGTCATATAGTTTTAATTTTATTGCTTTTTAATTTTTACGGCCGTAAGTTTGTTTTTAACAGAACAAGTAAAAACATAGTTTTTGTTGATCAATTTGGTAAGTGGGGAATAGAACGCACAACAGTGCAGGAGCGAAGGCAAAGAGGTGAATGAAGAAAACCAGGGGGAAGCTTGTATCAAAAACCATGAATTGTTTCACACAGCAGTGAAAAGGGAACAATAAGTTTTGGTGAATTTGTAGTTTTTCACACAGCAATGTGTTGATCCTTTTATTTCTTTTACAGCAGTAAATCCTTGTAATCTTTGTTTTCACACAACAATGAATGTAAATGAAATTTTTACACACAGTGGTGTAAAATTTCAAAGGAGACAGAGTAATTTTGTTGAAATGTTTTGGTGAATCCCTCTGAGTGAAAGAGGATGTATATGTATCAGTGATTTTTATTTTAATGAATAGAAATCCTTTGGTGGTGCAATACTCTATTCTCAGTTAATTTCTTTTAAAAGCCTTCATGTGCACAAAATATCCTGGAGTAAAGGAAACAGAGCATTGCCTCTGTGTGCTTGAATTGTTTGTTTTTTGGATTTTGCCAGAAAAATCCCTAACAGTGGTATCAGAGCAGGCTTAGGCTCTTTGAAGGTCACAAAGAAGTTGAAGGGAGGAGTCTTTTGTTGCAGCAGTAGAGCTTCTCCAGCAGAGTGAAGTCTCAAGCAAAAAGATACAGGTATTTCACAAAGTTTTTTTTATGTGTTGCTGAAGAAGGAATCAGTTGTTTTAAAATACATAGTCAAGAAATTGAAGAATAACTAAGGAAGCAAGGAATGGCCAGCACAAGCACTAGTATGGGTATGTTTAACACCCAGCTCCCACAGTTTAATGGGAAAAACTATGACTACTGGGCAATAACTATGAAAGCCCTGTTTTCTTGTCAAGATTTATGGGAATTAGTTCAAGATGGTTTT
>APFE031457954.1:0-27793 GCA_000404065.3 Pinus taeda | reverse complement strand
TGTTGTAAGATCACATTTGCATCTTTCACTCATTCACACACTTAGTCATTTTGCTAAAGTTTTGATGACTAGACTCCCCTATGATAGCCGCTTAGTCATTTTGCTAAAGTTTTGATGACTAGACTCCCCTAGGAGCCGAACCGTCACCCCGCCATCAACTTGATCAATTGTCACCTAGAACAACATAGAAGCACCAAGCAAGTCTTTTCAAGTTGTGCTTCTCGTAAGCGATCCAATCAACCTTCATGCTGGCCACCCGGAGATTCAGACTTGACAGCCACTCTGGGACTGACTCCCTTAAAAAATTGCACAGAGGTTACTGACCTTGCCCACTCTACTAACTGAGAAAATGGTGTAGACAGGTCGGATAGTCACCAAGTGCCTATCCCTATCTCCCTTAAAAAATTGCGTAGTTTTCCCAATCAGTCCTCCTGACATTCGATCGGCTGCTCAAATAAAAAATTGCACAGTTTTCATGAGCAGGCATTCTACTGTCCAACAGTCTGCTCAACTCATAAATTGCACAAAGATGATTAGTAGGCTAGCCTCCTAGCCTCAGTGCAGTTTCCTTCGCCAACAACTCCCAACAGTAGACTATCAGTTCCCTCCAGGGATTGCACAGTTTCTGCTGCTAAGCTCCCAACAGCTAACTGCTTGTTCCCCTTGGGAATTGTGTGGTTTTTGCTGCTAGTGACCCAGCAGCTAGCTGCCACTTCCCTCTAGGAATTGCGCAGTTTTGGCTGCCATGCTTTGTGCCAGTGCCTCCAAAAAACTACGCAATTTCTGCTTGCTGATCCTCCATACAGCCCAGCCTGTTACTCTGAAAATTGCGCAAATTTTGCTTTCAAGCCCTTGCTGCCCACTCATTCTAAAAAATGCACAGATTCTATCTGCCTTGCCTTCTTGTAACCCAGATTGTCCCTCCAAAAATTTGCGTAATTTTTCCTTTCAGATGAGCCAGACATCATAGATAGTCACTGTCAACTTAGATTTCCCATCTTCATCACCCAATGACTCTTGCATAGTTTTCATCAATAGTGCCCAGAGCCATCATCCTACCTCGTAACCTTGCCACCTCTCCCGATCACCTACATCTGAAATGATCATGTGTCATGGTAGACTAGGAGGCTTTTGGATTTGATGTCATCTCGTCATGAGTGACTGTAGGTACAAGTACACCAACAAACATGGTGTGACGACGAATGGATGAACGAAGAGAGCATGTGCAGAAGGATAGGTTCACCAACGGATGAATGAATGATTCATGTCAAGAGATGTGCTCGTGAATAGATGATCATGCAAAGATGTGTTCATGGATGGATGGATGAGCAAACATGCAAGATGTGCTCTACAAGAAAGGAGCAACGTGCCAAAGCAACATCAAGCGAACCAACGACCATCAAATACTTTGCGCACTTTGCTATGCAGAGTTGAAGCTATGACACACCATGAAGACATCCATCACCCAGCAGCACTGCAACTTGACATGCACTGCAACAACAACATGAATGTACTAGCACTATCATGTCAAGTCATGTCATGAGCCTTGTTGTCCACATCTCCACTGTGGGCCATATTTTCAAATCAATGTAATGTAACATGGAAGTCCAAGAGACCCACTTGTTGTACAAAGACTCATGTCGAAAATTCGTGGAAGTCAAACAGTCATGAGGGTAGTTGAATAGCCACAAGGGTCAGTTTCACCCTTGGCTATAACTACCCCGTCATTTGTACATGCAAAGGACTTTTTTCACCTCAGCTCCTCTGACATAGCCAAGAGAGTCTGTTATTTTTTCTTTGAGGAGTAAGTAGTGGCTCCAACACCCCTCACATGGGGTTAGTGATTTATGGTGTAATGATGTGTCTTTGAACTTTTTCTTAATTAAAAATCGTGCTAACAAGCCAACACATTTTCACACATGTATTATATTTGTTGTAAGGCTAATATTTAACACTTGTAATGCATGTTCCTTGAACCTGTGTTTAACACTTGAACTAATTCATTTGTTGTAATACACATATGTTAATGAAAATGTGTTGTATATGTTGTTAATGTTGTCTCGCTCATGTAGACTACTCTCTTGGACATCAGATATACCTTTCACATGGAGCTTAATATAACAACTAGTGTACTTACATAAACTAATTCGTTGAGTGTTATACATGTTATCTTCCCTTGTGTGTTGTGATTGTTGCATTTGTGTGGACAGTTCCACTGGAATCTGCGCATGTCCTGTTGTGTTGTGTGTTCCTAGTAGAGTTGGGACTTCTCCCAACCAACTTGGGACTCACTCCCACCCTCTCTCTCTACAGTGAAAGAACCATTGACACAAGAGACACTTACAATCACCGAGCACGTGAACCTCACTTCTCACAAGACAAAGTAAACCACTCTCCTATGCTGACAAGCCAAAGTTGAGGCAAATCTTTAAGATAATGGCAACTGTACCATCATACCGGATGGGACTCCCACACCAAATGGTGTGAGGTCTAGTTGGGACTTCATACCAAGGAGGTCCCCTGATGTTGGCAGGTCTAGCACCATCAACATTTTGGCGCTAGAAGGAGGGTCAGATGACAAGTTGAACCCATACATTTCGGTTGAATCTCTTACCCATGAATAAGACACAATTCATGCTCCTAGGGTGTTTCTCTCATTTCTCCCTTAATCAGTTATCAATCCCCGATGAACTTCTCGATCACTTGTCCTTGTTAAAGTTTGATGGTGAGCACAGAAGGTCTATCACTGAGCACATTTCTTATTTCCTTCATTTTCGTGAATCTCATGAAATCGAAAGTGATGAGTTTGTTTGCATACTCTTCTTCGTCACCCTTGAAGTTCATGCTAATTGGTGGTGTCATACCCCACCACCTTTTTCCATCCATTCCCTTCTCCCTTTCCTCAAGGAGCTCCATCAAGCCTTCGATGAGTTTGACCACCAAGATGTCTATGAAATAATCTCTCGCTTAAGAATGAAGCCTAGTGAATCAGTTGAGGACTTTTCTACCTACTTCTTTCACCTATGTCACAAAATTCTTGAGAAGTTTGTGGACCTTGACTTCATGAGCCAAGAGGTGAAACGCTTGGTTCATGTCTCCCGAAACAGTGAATTTCCTGATTTCCATTCTTCCTCGGATCTTGTAGATCATGAGAAACCTCATGTCTAGAAGAGGGTTCCCCATCATAGCAACCACAAATCTAATAAAAATGCATAGTGGGTAACCCCTCGCAACAGTTGCAAAGCTGAGAAATCTGTACTGCATGTTCCCAACACATCCGCTCAGTTGTCTCTCACCCCAACGAAGGAAATTCTAAAATGGTTTAGAAATCATATGGAGAAAACTCATCTCTCCATTCCAAAATAGGACATCACCATTCATAACCCAAGTTTTTAGTCTAATCTACTTCTCTACCATCCTCCATCATCTACAAGCCATGACTCGCTTGAGCAATCTGATTCACAAGCTAGATGCATGCACTCTCTTGATCCTCAAGCTACTTGCTTAAGTTGCAGTCATGTGCAAGACAGTCTCATCATACAAATGGAGGAGTAGGATGGTGAAGACATAATCAATTCCTCGTAAAACATTGAGCCTCCATTATTGATTGATTCTCGATCTGCAAATCTTGATGAAACATCATGCACAATCAATTCTTTTCATCAACCTCCAGTATTGGGCTGTCATCACTCCCACACTTCCATTTGTTGTGATGAACGTACAAGCACAACATATGATCTACTGTCATCTCATGTACACTCTACCTCAAATCTGGAATGTGCATGAGTCAAAGAAAACATCCATATCGAAGCTTCCTCTACACCTCACTTGGTTGTGTGTCCTATCATTCACAGTGCATCAATGTGCATTGGAGATATTCCATGTTATCTTGCTTCTTCATCCCATGACTTATCTCCTCGATCGACATAAGGAAATGAGATTGTCCATGATGAAAATATTCTCGACACATAGGACTCTTCCCACTCGTCATCATCTTGTGTGTTGCATGAAGATGGCTTGTCAAGTCAGCTTGCTTAAAATTTTGATGAAGCCTGTGATAGAGATGGCTATCATCCTGAGAGAAGTTTTGAAATCGGTAAAAACAGCCATCCTCAAGCCATGAATGATTTGGTTCACATCTCAAAATGAAAATTTTCAACTCTGGAAAGTTCTGGGACGTTCGTTGATTTGAAAATGGGGCTCTTAGGTTTCTTGTCTAACTTACAAGAACCTCTCCCACTTCCAAAGCTTTAAATTTTCATGTCTTAATGATTAACCAATGCGGAAATCAAAAATGCTTGTAAATATGGGTGTATGCTCGTATTTGTTTTCAGCTGATTATTTACTTTAAAAATATGTTGTTCATGCTGATATGGAAAGGTACTTAAACTGATATATAAATGCATATAACAGTAGTTAAAGTAGAAGTAAAAACAAACACATAAGACAACAATATAATATGGAGTTTACCCTAATATCTTGGGCTACATCTCCTTGAGCTCTAATCAACTCGATTAGGCTCTCTGGGATTATGGAAATAGTTCTTTTACAAGTGCCTACACTTAACTCCAATGTTTTACATCGGAACATTGGGCTCAGAACACCATCTTATCCCTTGGCTCTTGGAGTTCTTTGGATTTCTAACTCTGTCTCTTGGCTCTAGTTCTGGCTCTTTCTTTGGCTCTTGGCTCTGACTCTAGCTCTGGCTCTTCCTTTGGCTCTTGGCTCTGACTTTGGCTCTGTCTCTTTGGCTCTAGCTTCGGTCCTAGCTCTTAGCTCTCACTTCTGGTGCTCGCTCTGGCTCTTGGCTCTAGCTTCTCAAAGCTCCTTCTCCCAGCCTTTTTCATGCCTCTGTGAGTCGCTTGACTTCCAAGCAACTCCAACAACAATATGCTGCTGTCAATTGAGCTCTCGGGATTTTCCACTCGACCTCCAAGTAACTCCAAAGACTCTCTGCGCATTCAGCGTCTTCTCGTTGTTTGCCTTTTTTCTGCCTATTATGCTGAGCTCTTACTCTGGCTTTCTTGCTTCCAGGTTTTTCTTACTGCTTCTTATGCTACTCTCCTTTTCTCCCCTTTTACTCTCTATGTGTTCATGGCTCTTAGAACCATTCTGTTCCCCGATTGTTCGTTTCCTCTTCCACCCCTTCGGTTCACTTGTTACTGTTCGTTTGGAGTTACCTGCCTCTGCATCATCGCCATTGTCCATAGGGAAGTGGCCACTTGTCCTCTCATGAACTACGCCAACCCTTCCTTGATGGTTTGGTAATCTAGTTGCACTGTGGAATGACTCATCCGCCAACACATCGTCCACGTCGGACTTCAAATCTTTATGCGTCGTGGCCTATTTCTACGTCGGGTCCAGTCATCCATCAGGTGCAATCTCCACCATTAGATCTGGAGCCCCCAGATCCTACGATATTCAATCATTTCGCATGGTTAATTTACTTGACCATTAGCATGTGATGGGAGGCGGTTTAATCTCTCATCCGGTGAACATGCGTTAGCGCTGAATGGAATCGCTCGATTTTAGCCAAATCCGCTTACCGCCCAAGGGTGCCTCTGATATATATCACCAGTTTTGGAGCGCGGGACCTGTCTTTCACCTTAGCACTTTCCCCACAGTTTCCCGACTTCCCATGCAACCGAGTGCTCAAGGCCTTTCCTTCTTGAGGGGTTTTTCCCAGCGATGCACAATTAGCACATCAAAAAAATCCACCGTTTTTTGGTCTGAGCCTCCTAATTGCCATTTTTATGCAATGCGCACTCCCCATGGGCCACCAGTCAATGCGCTTTGACCGAAGGTCCTCGTTGCTCTGTGTTGGCTACAAATTGTCATTGTTCAAAGGTTATTTCTAATAGGCCTTGACATCCATAAGATTTTAAACTTCGGTATGAGCTTTTACAGAGTTTGGGTAGCTTTAAGAGAGTTTAAGGATCCAATTTCGGATCACGCCTTCCCACTAAAAGAACTTTTGGTCCACCAAAAGACTAATATACTGATCTAAGCAGTAAATGAGAGTTAAAACACCCTCTTCTTTCAGCCACCCTACACTTGCCTTTGCATAGTGCCTCTAAGCCAAAATCTTCAACCACTCCCCTTCTTGGATGGGTTGGTCATCTCGGGAAGAACGGTTTTCCTCCTTGACTTCATGCAGAACTTCTGCTGTGAAGTTTACAGAAGGTAGTTTGAGCTTCTTGACCTTGATCCTTGAACCAAGGTGGCTCAAACAAATGTGAAGTACATCTGCTCCACAAAACTTTCATTTGTACCTGTTTGAAAAGTTTCCAACAACAATTGTTAACAACAACAGGCATACAGACAACAACTGCATCGGCTAACTCCTGCTTCAACAAAGAAATAGATTTCACATCTTGTGAACCCTTCGATGTCTTACATCTGCATACAAATGATTGACTAGATAACAAGCCAATAAAACATGCCTTTACAACAAATGACCCTTCAAGTCAAGTATGTAGGGAAAAGACCATTAGGACTCTTTTCCAAAAGATTAAACACTTCATCCTTATCTCCATTTTAGGAACAAAGTTAACTTCTCCCAAGCCAGCATCACATGCATCTCATGCTCAGGCATGCATTCCATCTTTCAACTTTTGCTTAAGTACACTGTACTTCCAAAGCTGAAATGAACATACTGTTGCAGCAATAAAGTGAGTTTCCTACTCAACTTCTTTCTATTTACCATTTTGGTAAGATTCTGCAACTTGCATTTATTCCATAAAGAAATACAAATAGATGCATCACTAGACATGCAACCTTAATTGGATAAGAATTCTAACCATTTCTTACCAATCCATTTCAAAGGTCCCTCCTTTGTTTTCACATCAGCATCAATATGTGAATCATCCTGAACCACATCAATCATGGAATCTTTATTTCGATCCCTGCCATTTTCTATTTCCACCTTCTCCTTTACCTTTGGTGGAAGTAGCGCTAGATTCAAAGTCCAACACCTTTCAGGAAGATGCCCTTGCTTATAGTAGTACGTGCAACACATGTTCATCCTTTTGACAGCATGATTTGCCTTATCACGTGGACCTTTGGCTGCTTGCTTCTTTTCCTTCAAAAGGTTCATGTATGTGGCCATCCTCTTCCAACATCTAGAAACATAATGGTTATCCAAACCACAAAAGGAACATGCAATTCTTTTTCCAAGCTTTACAAAATTAAAAGGAAGATGCTTAGAACTAGATTTATACCTGTCTCTTTCACCTTTATTGCCTTCATGAGGAGGTGAAGCAAATGAAGAAGTAGCTCCTTTTGGAACACCATCACTTTATTCAAGGCTGTCAAAGTTTCGACAACTCTCTGGTTCAAGTATGTGCTTCTGAACACCTGCATCATGCAAATGATGTTCCGAGCTATTGCATTCCTCTTGAACACAAACCTCACACTTCTGAAGTAGAGGACCTGCAATGAAACTCCTTTTTTGAACCGTTTCAATGGCCTTCATGGCAGCTTTGGAACTCTCTCCATAAGACTGTCCATAGCCAAGACCCAAATACTTAGGCCTTTTCTCAACCATTGTTTGCTCAATAATAACTTGTGTATGTTTGCCCAATCCTTTTCCTTCATAGCCCATCTTGGACATTAGATTGGAACCTATGCCTCTGGTATGTTTTTCAAAAGAACCAATATAAGCATTCTTAGAATAATTTGAAGACAAACAGGAATGGTTTACCTCTTCTTCAAGCTAATACTTGGCCAAGGCTTCATTTGCAACAAAGAGTTATGACTCCAACTCACGCATCCTTTTTAGGTTCATACTTGCAATATGAAGTTTCCTCTCCATTTCCTGCAATTTTTCAGAAAGAATCTGCTTCTCCTCCTCCACGAAATTCAATTGCTCTCTAAGTATGCTGCTTTTCCTTCCATCCTCATACATTTCTCTCACCATATCCATCATGGTGGACAAGTCTTGCTTCATGTCTCCAGTAAAGGAACTTCGAGAGCAAGAAGAATTTGAGAACTCACTTGTAGAAGTTTTCATTATACCAATGAACAAAAGAACTCCAAACAAGATTAATAAAGAGCTTATTCAACAACCTTTTGCAACAAACCTCTAGTGCTTCAAGGGTTGCTTTGAGGTCCTTTGGGATAGAAGAATGCCTTCAACTCTTCTTCCTTCTTGTCCTTCCTTGACTGAGCTATCAATAGCTTTCCCTTCACCTCTGCAAACTCAAACAATAGTCAGTCTGCAACCAAGTGTACAATCGATGAGGCAATCAATCCTTTTCTGTCCAAACACTTTTCAGACAAGCAATCTTTGCACTATCAATCAAGCATTCTGATACAACCCTCTTTGAAGGTGGGGTTAATCAATCTTAAGCTCTGATACCACCTGATCTAAAAATGGTGCTCTTAGGTTTCTTGTCTAACTTACAAGAACCTCTCGTACTTCCAAAGCTTTAAATTTTCCCAAGTATTAATGATTAACCAATGCGGTAATCAGAAATTCTTGTAAATATGGGTGTATGCTTGTATTTGTTTTCAGCTAATTATTTACTTTAAAAATCTGTTGTTTGTGCTGATATGGGAAGGTACTTAAACTGATATATAAATGCATATAACAGTAGTTAAAGCAACAGTAAAAACAAACACATAAGACAACAGTATAATATGGAGTTCACCATGATATCTTGGGCTACATCTCCTTGACCTCTAATCAACTCAATTAGGCTCTTTGGGATTATGGAAATAGTTCTTTTACAAGTGCCTACACTTAACTCCAATGTTTTACACAGGAACATTGGGCTCATAACACCGTCTTATCCCTTGGCTCTTGGAGCTCTTCGACTTTCTAGCTCTGGCTCTTGGCTCTGGCTCTGGCTCTTGATTTGGCTATCGGCTCTAACTTTGGCTCTAGCTTTGGTTCTGGCTCTTAGCTCTCGCTTCTGGTGCTCGCTCGGGCTCTTGACTCTAGCTTCTCTAAGCTCCTTCTCCCGACCTTTTTCATGCCTCTGTGAGTCGCTCAACTTCCAAGCAACTCCAACAACAATATGATACTATCAATTGAGCTCTCTGGCTTTTCCACTCGACCTCCAAGTAACTCTAAAGACTCTCTGCACATTCAGCGTCTTCTCGTTGTTTTCTTTTTTTCTACCTATTACAGTGAGCTCTTACTCTGGCTTTCTTGCTTCCAGGTTTTGCTTATTGCTTCTTAGGCTACTCTCCTTTTCTCCCCTTTTACTCTCTGTCTATTCGTGGCTCTTAGAACCATTCCATTCCTTTATTGTTCGTTTCCTCTTCTGCCCCTTCAATTCAACTGTTGTTGTTCATTTGGAGTTCCCTGCCTCTGTGTCATTGCCATCGTCCACAGGGAAGTGGCCACTTGTCCTCTCACGAATTGCACCATCTCTTCCTCGATGGTTTGGTAATCGAGTTGCATTGTGGAATGACTCATCCGCCAACTCATCGTCCATGTCGGACTTCAAATATTTATGTGCCATGGCTTATTTCTCCATCGGGTCCGGTCATCCATCGGGTGCAATCTCCACCATTAGATCTAGAGCCCCCAAATCCTACAATATTTGCTCATTTCGCATGGTTGACTTGCTTGAACGTTAGCGCACGATGAGAGGTGGTTTTCTCTCTCATCCGGTGGACATGCATCGAGCGTTGAATGGAATCACTCGGTTTCAGCCAAATCTACTTACTACCCAAGGGTGCCTTCGATATATACTACCAGTTTTGGAGTGCGAGGCCTACCTTTTGCCTTAGCACTTTCCCCATGGTTTTTTGGCTTCCCATGTGACCGAGCACTTGGGGCCTTTCCTTCTCGAGGGGTTTTGCCCAACGATGAGCGATTAAAAACAACCTCCGTTTTCTAGTCTGAGCCTCCTAACTGCCATTTTTGTGCCATGCGTAGTCCCCATGGGCCATCGGTCAATGCGCTTTGACCGAAGGTCCTTGTTGCTTTGTGCTAGCTGCAAATTCATTAGTCAGAGGTTATTTCTACTAGGTCTCGACATCCATAAGATTTTAAACTTCAGTATGAGCTTTTACAGAGTTCGAGTAGCTTTAAGAGAGTTTAAGGATCCAATTTCGGATCATCCGTCGATGGTTATGTCAGGACCTCGCAACTCTGGTAAGCCTGCCAAACCAAATTAGATCTCATTTCTCATGAAAAATCTGTATATATGCATGGTTGCACTCAATGTGGATTCCCATGTAAAGAATGTTTACTATTCTGGGTGTGATATTTCAAAATTTCATATTTTCACCAATGATCAAAGCTATGAGTCCATTACATGATGTCTATATTCATGCACATCTCTTACATCTAATTTGGGTTGGGAGTGCCTATCCCTCATTCAATCATGGGACATCGAAGTTAATAATCTCAAAGACTATATTTATCTGGAATCATACTTATCGAATGTTCTCTCTTGTAATTAGCTCCTTGGTATTTTTTCAAATATCGCACGTCAAATATGCCCACTCATCACACCAGAAATCTCCTTGTGTGATGACAAGCACACAACCTATTGCGCAAATCAAGTTACCCTAATTTCACGACACCCCAACTGGTTTCACACATTCACGGTGTTGGCATCCTTTCCACATTCATCTCATTACCATGATGCCTGTGCAATTTTTCACCAGTTGTAGGTGGGTGTTCTATCATCTCTAGTGGACAACGAACTTGGATCCCTCATTCAAAGCATTCGTACGATTGTTGAAAAATTTTATTTGTTCATGTCAAACTGGGAATCTTCCATCTCGACTGACCGGTCTGATTTTTCTTCTACCTTGGGTGGTTGTCATGCAGTTTATCATTTTCCCAACATTACACCCAATGACAGTCACTTCATACACTATGATTTTCACCGTATAAAATATTTATTCTTAGATATTTGTCAACCAAGTGAGGCACCTCGGACTATGTTGATGGCTATGGTAGGCCCTCATTGTCTTGACATGATTGATGAGAATGGAAAAATCTATCCATCCGTATCAGATTCCATCATGATCCCCTCTCTCAAATTAGGAATCCATCCTCTCAAAGATCACAAATCTTTCAAAACAGCCATCATGAATTTTATGATCGAATCACTAAATGTCTAGATGTTGTAGGTAACAATCTTCAGTCCTTCCTCACACTCACTAAGAAACTTGGTGTAGAACAACACACACTCGTAAGAGGCCTCTGAGGTTTGTTGAAAAATAATAGTCATAGAAGAGGTAAGCATGTGTGTTGGGTGGTTGTGACACATTCTTCTACCCACAGGCGAGACTTTCTCTCTCCTATGCAAGTTTTTCAAGTTTTTTCATTTTTTGTAGCACACTATTTTTTATATGTTTTAATCGCTCGTATATTTGTGACTGCAGGTTGGATAAATGTACGGTGGCTTCACTGGAAATTTAATTTCATGTAACCTCGACCGTCTAACGTAGGAGTAGGAGTAGTCTTTTCTTTTTCTCTTGTCTTTTCTTTCTAGTTGCGTGTTTGTTTGCTTGCTAACTTGGTTTCTTTACTTTGCTTATTATCTTTGTTTTCACTTTGTTTTCTCTTCTTAGTCTTTTTGTTTACGTTTGTTTTATTTGCTTCATATATTACTATTTTTATTTCCAGAAATAAGTGCTTCCAACTACTACATTCTAGCTTCTAAATAAAGTATGTGGCTGAAATTTGAAGAGATTTGTGACATTGTAGCACTTGGCCAGTCTTGTGCCCATCTTCTCTATGCTTGGTTATAACCTTTGGCCAATGAAGTCTTGATAGAAAATATGAACTATTTGCAAGGGAAGTTTTGGTTCAACCATTAACCTATGTCCACACTGGGCATCCCCATACCTGTACTCAGCCTTCTACTCTGTGTGTTCAAGCTCATCCAACTAGTAGAAACAGAGAAGGGGAAAATCTAAATGAATAAACATATGTCAGAGGTCTTACATGCTTCTCTAAAGGAAGAAAATCTTCTACTCTCAATAAGTCGGGATCCCTCTTCTGCCAAAAAAATAAATAAGTGTCTATGCACAATCCTCTTGAAAAATACAAAGGCTAAAGAAGAGAAAGGCTTCTTGTGTAGAGAGGTGAAGCATGCAACTCCACTGGGGTACCGACCAGGCTCACTCATAGTGGAGCAATGTGTGTGTTCCTACATGACTTCGTCGGGGCATTTTCCAAGCCTACTGACAGTGGAGTAACACTAGAGATGAAAACTTATACTCTAAAAATCTTCAAATCGTGAGCTAAACTACCCTTCCCAGATTCGAAAACACTCCAATCAAGCTGAACTTCTATTTGTGTTTGACTGAGTTGGCTAAAGGTGAACCATGTATGTTCATGGGTTAAGTGGGGAAGCCAAACTAACCTTCCAGTGATTAAATACTCCCTAAAATACCAAGGTTGTATGCTATCAATGAACCAAAACAGAGAAGCTGGAGTTCTACCAGCGTGTCGCCAAGTGTTGCAGCGGCTACAATCACCCTCCAAAATTCTGGCCTGCACCCAAATTCAGAGCCTCCCTTGAGAGTTTCACTTGATGGTTGCATACACTCGAGTTCACTCCGTAAGCTTGTGTGAGCCTTCACACCCACCTTGCTTGTTCATTCCACCCAAGCTTTTTCATGTTGATGTTAATGTCTACTTGTGACCAAGTTCTCGTCATGCTCAAGGTCTTCACTTCGTGTGTACATGCTATGTTCACTATGAAATCATTTGTCGCACTCACACACAAATTCCCATTCACTATTGTGCAAGCGTCATAATGGTCGATCAATGATCAAGCACGAGTGTTGTGCTTGTTGGTTACACCGTCGGTCAATCATGTTGAACATGTGTGTCTGGTTGGTTTGAGTCATCTCATCGTCAAGTCAGGAGGGTGTTTGTTGTAAGATCACATTTTCATCTTTTAGTCATTCACACACTTAGTCATTTTGATAAAGTTTTGATGGCGAGACTCCTCTTTCACAGTCAGACCATCACCTCGCCATTGACTCGATCAACTCTCACCCAGAACAATGCAGAAGCACCAAGCAAGTCTTTTTAAGTTGTGTTGCTCGCAAGTGATCCAATCAACCTTCATGCTAGCCATCCCGAGAATTGGATCTAGCAGCCACTCCTGGACTTACTCCCCTCAAACTTTGCGCAGAGGCTATTGACCTTGCCCACTCTACTGATTGAGGAAACTGCACAGATAGGTCAGACAATCACCCAGTGCCTGTCCATGTCTCTCTCAGAAAATTGTGTAGTTTTTCTAGTCAATCCTCTTGACAGTCAACCCACTGCTCATCCAGAAAATTGCGCAGTTTTCATGAGCAAGCCTTCTGCTGCCCAGCAGTCCACTAAGCTTAGAAATTGCACAGAGAAAATCAGCAGGCCAACCTCCCAGCCTCAGTGCAATTTCCCTCACCAGCAGCTTCCTGCAGTGGACTGCAAGTTCCCTCCAGGAATTGCGTAGTTTCTGTTGCTAAGCTCCCAGCAGTTGACTGCCTATTCCCCTTGGGAATTCCACAGCTTCTGTTACTAATGACCTAGTAGCCAGCTACCAATTACCTCCAAGAATTGCACAATTTTAGCTGCCAGGCCCCTGGCCAGTTCCTCCAAAAGACTACAAAATTTCTGCCTATTGATCCTCCATGCAGCCTAGCCTATTCCTCCAGAAAATTGTGCAAATTTTGTTGTCAAGCCCTTGCTGCCCGCTCATTCTGGAAAATGCGAAAATTCTATGTTGGCTTGTTGGGGCCTAATCTAGGTTCAGAGTTAATAGCCAAACAAACCCCTGTACAACTGGCCCTTTCGGCAACATTCCACGGAGCGTGGACTGAGGTCTCACTCGAAGTAGTATGGGGGAGTGCTGGAACCAGGTTTCCGCACCCTTGAGATGTCTGAGAGGTTAAATTGGTCCAACTGTTAGTCCCTTTGAGCAAGTTACTTCGCGCACTTCCCTATCTTGATATACTTGCCTTCACGCAGCACTAACCAGGGGTTGTGGGGCTTTCGCGCTGTTGGAGTAGCGCTCTGCACTATTTCCCTAAGTCGCACCTGATATCTTACTTATATTCCTACACCAGTTAGTTATCTTCACATAAATGGATGCCTTACGTTATATTTATTTATACATCACATTCATATGAGTTCTTGCAGTGAATAAATAGTACATTTGCAATTTATACCCAATAATACATTAAACAGGAAAAGATACATAGAAATATGATAAAAATTCTCTTTATTGATGCTTCCACTGGTTATAGACTTGACCTGCCCTGCGTACTCAGCTGCATGGGTCCACACACTCAGCTGCGGACTACTAGGCCTCTACACACTCAGCTACAGAGCCTTTTCCTACTCTACGACCCAAAGACACACTTTACACTTTGACTCAATCCCTTAGACTCATCATGTCTCTACTCTATTCCTTTCTTCTTCACTATCTTCTACACTTAGAGCCTCACTCATTTTATACAATCCCATGGTCCATGGACCATGGGTAGGTTTATCAAGCTAAAATTACATTACAAAAAACAAGGGTGAACAACCCTGTGACTTTATTATGACTTTGCGCTCCACGCCCACAAATTGCAAAGCCTTTATAAAGGACTTGGTAAAAAATTTGGGCTTTAAGCCCCAAAAAATGCCTTGGGGGGATTCCATGCCCAACAGGCCCCCAACACAAACATCATGACTCACCCTCGAGTCACTCTATCGGTGTGGAGATCTTCGTGTGAAGTCCCTCCAACTTTGTTTGAATCGCTGCAAGGTTGGCAGCGCACTGAGTGGCTACTTGTTGAATCTCCTATACACGTTGTTTCGAGACCACGGTGCTAGAACTGCTTCCCTGCATCTATTCCTACATCTCTTGAATCCGCTTACAGTCCCACACCTTCATCCAACTAGTTGGAGTGCAGAGACTGTGCTTCTGTCGGCTAGTCAGATAGCTGAGCCACCCGTGTAGGGCTTTAATCGACTGCCATTTACTTTGCCTGGGAAAGGTTCTCCATTTAGCTTTACCATCTGTACCGCGCCTCCGTCTGTGACCTCCTTAACAACTTATGGTCCCAGCCAATGCATTCTAAACTTTCCTAGGAAATTATTAAACTTACTGTCATACAGTAACACTAAATCGTTTACCTTGAAAGTGCGCAAATTAATATGGAGATCATGCCAGGCCTTCTTGTGCTAGTTTTGTACTTGTTGATGGAATCCCACCAGGAATCGTTCCTCTTCAAGTTTTTCCAACTATGCGATCCTCTCTTCCAGGGCTTCGTGGACCATCATACCTATGAGCACTGCTATGCACAAACTAAGCACAATATATCCAATTGGTATGACAACTTCCATGCCATAAACCAACTGGAAAGGTGTCTATCCCATCAATTTCTTGCATGTTGTCCTATAAGCCCATAGTACTGCAGGTACGCGTAGGTCCCAATCACTCCACTGCACGTTGCATACTTTGGTCAACGCAGTCTCCAGTATTTTTTTGAATGCTTCTACTATCCCATTGGCTTGCGGGTGATATGGTGTGCTTTTCTGATGATACACCTAGAACTCTTCTGTTAGCACGCTGATTGTTTCCTTCAGGAAATGTGTACCACGATCGCTCATCAAGATTTTTGGACATCTAAATTGAGTCAATACGTGTTCGAACAAAAACTTCACAATCGTGGTGGTTGTGTAGTCTTTGACTTGCTACGTTTTTGCCCAATGAGTCAGGTACTCTATTGCGGTGATAATGTATCTCGCACTCATCTTTCCTTGAGGTTTGATAGGTCCTACAAAGTCAATTGCCCATTTTTCGAAGGGCTACAACATCATTTGTGGATTCAAAGGCATCTTGTCCCTTCGTGATGGTTTACCTATTCTTTGACATATATCACAGGCCTTACAATGTGCTTTTGAATCCTGATGAAGTGTTGGCCACCACAACCCTACGCGAAGAATATTTTGCGTGGTCGCTCACCTTACATAGTTTCCTCTTACAACACCCCCATTTACTTTTGCGAGGATCTAACTTCGTTCGAATTCAGGTACATACCTTTTTAGTATCTCATCATTGCCTATTTTATATAGGTGCCCCGCGATGACAGAAAAATCAACCACGCACACCACCAGTTCCTTCTTCTACTGGACAGATTATTCCTTCGACACAGTCCTTGTTGTCAAAAAGTGGATTATATCTTCAAAGTGTATGTCCACTATGTGCACAACAAAGAGCTATGAATTAGGTAGTCCTTCCTCCAAATTACTAGGTTCCTCTCCCATCTCAATTCGTGACAAGTGATACAGTCCTGCATTCAGGCATCCATGCTTCACAACGACCTCAAAATCATATTCTTGGAACAATAAGAGCTACCTGCATATATTCCCCCCCAACACAGGCTTATTAACCAAGTATTTTAGCACGGAATGGTTTGTATACATCTTGAAGTGTCCCCCCTAGAAAATAGTGTTGGTATATTTGAAGTGCGTAAACCATAGCCAACCCCTTGCGTTCAGTTGCGGAATAGTTCTTTTCTACGTTAGACAACCTGCGACTTGCGAACACAATAGGGTGATCCAAGCCCTCTCCTCCCTCTTGTGTTATTACTGCTCCGAGTGCTATACAAGATGCATCGACATGGACATGAAACTCCACATCCCATTTTGGGAAGACCAGGATTGGTGTGGAGGCCAATTTCTCTTTTAGTACATCCAGGCTCTTCATGCAATCATCATTCCAGTAGAACGTGACATCATTTTTCAACAATTTCTCCATTGGCGTGGTGATTTGGGCATAGCTTTTGATGAACTTCTTGTAGTACCCTGTATGTCCCGGGGTAGTGCGCAGCTGTTTGACACTTCGCGGTGCTTCCAAATTCAGAATTACTACAATCATTGCGGGATCTACCATCAGTCCCTATTTGTAGACCACATGCCCCAATAGGTTTCCAAATGGAATGAGAAACATACACTTCTAGAGGTTCAACATGATTTGGTGTCATCGACAAGTATCCAGCATCAAGCGTAAGCTTGCTACATGGTGCTTAACCAATCCAAATATAGTCCAATCATTTAGATAGAATTCTAGGAATTTATGGATATATTCTTTGAATGCTGCAACAACTATGGGCAAAAAGATGGCTGGCATGTTCTTCAACCTAAACGACATAACGATGTATTGAAAGCAACCCCATTCAGTCGTGAAGGTCATCTTACTCCGATCTTACGACGTGATTTTTATCTGATGGTACCCTGAGAATCCGTAAGTAAAAGAATATGCTTCCTACCCCCCTGACACTTTCTAGGACTTCATCTGTGAACGAAGTTGGGAATGGGTCAGGCACACATGCATCATTCAATTTTTTGAGGTCCACACATATTCTTGTCTTTCCCTTCTTCTTCTTTTCCTGTACTACCATAGGGCTTACCCAGTCGAATTCGTCCACTAGCTCAATGATTCCAGTTGCGAGCATTTCGTCTAGTTCTACACAGACGTTTTCCTTGTACTTCGGATTCAAGCAGTAAGGCCTCTACTTAACCAGCTTCATGTATGGTTTTAATGTGATCTTCATCATCCCTAAGTCACCAATGATTCCCTTTAAATCCGTGATCATGGTCACGAATAAGTCCTAGTACTCGAGGAGTAACTCAACAACCTTATCCACCATCATGTCATCCTAGTAGTCACCAAGTGTTGCATACTTAGGTTCAGCCTCCATACCAATGTTTACCTGCTTTGTCTTTACCAGTGCGGTTATGTCAGGGTCTTCAATTAATGGCCCCTAAACCTCACGATAGCCTTTAGTTTCTATAATGTTAACTTTTAGCATATCTTCATCGCCTTCTTCAGTATCCACATTGTAACACCCCAGCACGCAACTCAGTTGGGTCGCCCATTCAGGCTGAATCACTTCTAGTGGCTCCTAGGGTCTTTTAAAAATAGTTTCTTTTACTACTTGTAGTACATCATCAACAATATCCCACCAACAATCCTCAAATGTGAAGGTTAACAGGAACCCTTCGCGCAAGATAACCCATTCACTTATTCCATAGTGGAGCTCTGTCTATATATACCAATTCATGAGTATAATATCTAGGGTATGACAGAACAGGTGCACCCACTCAGCTTGTGGCTCTTCTTCATAGACCTTTGTCCATTTGGTGAGGTGTGCACGCAGATCATCCCTTCTGTCATACTTGTCTTTTAATCACATTTGAGTCTCCCCAAATTACATGTGCATCATCCTCCTGCATTCACACTAGTCCTCAAAGCTTCTTTGGTGCGTACCCCACCACCTCATGAGCATAGTGTGCAGTACCCATTTCAAAGATTCAAAATGTTGTTGTTCCATCACTTCTCTTTCAAATCTGTTCAAGAAGTCATCCACCTCACTTAAACCATCATATGTAGGTAGATCCCTTACCTCCATTGATACGCAATGCAATGATCTCGTCAGCATGTTACAGTTCAGTGTGGTTACCTCGTGTAACCAGTTCTGCCATCATTCTATCTCCTCGTCAGAATCCAATGTGCAAGAGATTTCATGCTCCCATGAGATCCTTCCATCCGAAATTAGGTTTTCCCAATCTTTCTCTTGCGCGCTTATCTTGTAGATGCAGCCCAAGTTATCGTCACTTTCATAGCTGCACACTGGCTCCATGTGGTGCAATCCTTATACAGGGTCTAAAGGTACAACTACGCGCAGAGACTTTTTCTCCAAAATCATCTTGTGCTTCTTCAAATTTATTACCCCATTCATGTCAGTGGCCCAATCTATTCCTCGTAGCTCCGGATAGGGATTGTTGTCATCAACAATCTATATCACTTCGAAATCTACTAGCACGCTTTCTCCTTCAATATCCACTGTGATTCCCTACAATCTCCCCATAAGTAGCCTCTTTTTTTGGTTCACCCTTCGTAGTTAGACCATTGCAGCATAGGCCTTCCCATGTGCTCCCATGTTTGCTTTACTAGAATGTTCGTGTCTAATCCTAGGTCCATAATTACTTGGTCCATCTCATATTCTCTAATCTGTGTGGTCAATCTCATTTCCCTTCCCATTCACGTTGTGTGCTTTTCGAGCTTCCGAACTATGTGTGGTTCTCCTAGCACAGTCCCAACACATCTATTTATGAGTTCCTACAGCCCCTTTACAGCCTTGCTGTCGCACAACAGCTTCATGCATGTTTCCAAGAATAGTGTGAGCATCGATGGGTCAATTTCTAGCTCTAGTCTGTCTTTACTTCCTAAAGTGGAGGCATCACTGAAGCTCTTCTTAGCTTCCATGAAGGTTTCTTTAGCGTGCTCCAAATCAAACTCTGGTTCTTTTGTTGGAGCCTTGCAAACCCAACTACTTTCTTCAGGTTGCTTTCCTTTGTCATCCCCTATCGTAATTCCACTTCAGAGCAAAATATTCACATTAGGGTCTTCCTCACACGGCTCAGACCTCATCATTTGTAGATTCTGAGTCA
The DNA here is from genome assembly GCA_000404065.3 of Pinus taeda. NCBI lineage: Eukaryota > Viridiplantae > Streptophyta > Pinopsida > Pinales > Pinaceae > Pinus > Pinus taeda. Next base: position 8,373 of record APFE031457954.1, on the reverse strand, counting down.
AGGGAGGTTGGAGCGCTCCTTTATCACATAGCCACGCTATTAGTGTGGGACAATCCTCCATCTCATGATCAAATAATGTACAATACAAGCATGATGGCCACATTAGATTTGTACAATCATGGGCTTAATGTCCTATCCCTTTGCAATTATAACATATTAGCTGTCCACGACCTCTTCCAGGCCCTCCTCCACCTCGGCCTCATCCGCGCTCCTGAAATCCGATTCGTGCCATCCCTGCATTCTAGTCAAGGGGCCGCGTTTCAGCCTGAACTCTGTAGGTAGGAGTCTGATCCATCATCATCTCATAACTTCTATAGGTGTGCTTATCATGTCCCACTGATCTACAGAACCTAGAGAACAACTATTGTGGATTCTGTGTGTACTTTTGCAATAAATGGTAGTTATATGTAGCATGCTTTCCTCCTATCTGAAAAATCGCACACCATAATGCAGGTGCCACACTTGGTCCTGCTTGTGCCTCTAGTCTCAATGGAATTAGTCCTCCTCCCACGAGGTAGTTCACAAACACCAAGTAGTGGTCCTTGTCATGTCCCTGACCCTTGCACTTTATACACCATTCCTTGTCGCACACTTCTGGGTGAGCTATCCTATCTTGCTTTAGACTCTACATCTCAAGGCACAATTTTTTCAACTGCGTGTGAATATGCTGAATTCCCAGGTTGGAATCCTGTATCAGGGTCTCGTGCAATCTCATCATGACCTCTAAGGCCTCGGCTTGAGTTGTTAGCCTTTGTTGTGACAGTGCATTCCTTAGATGTAGCGTTAACGATGCTACAAACCATTCGCAGTATTGTCCATCCATCAAATTCATGTTAGCTTCGTGAATTGTGCACTTCAGTCTCTGATCCAACTCCCAAGGGGTCTTTCCTAGTAGCATTGTGATTTCCTTGAACCTAATTATTGACTGTGCCTTTGACTTCGGCCTGGTAAATTCTTTATTTAGCAGAACTTGGATATCTGGGATCCCCATATTCGGATTATCATTGGAATGCTTAATGTACCAAGTCAGTGCGTGATCCTACAGAGCGCTAACCAATGTTGCTTTCTTTATATTGTTATCCATAACTCCTTGTGCTTCCCATACATATTTTATCACAAACCAAAACTTGTCTAGATCTTCATTCCCTACTCCCTTGAATACTGGCAACTTTATCACACTTGCCATATTGAATCATGGTGGTGGTGGAGGTGGTATGGGCAAAGATGGGGCTGAAGATTGTGAAACTAGCAGTGGTGTGGGTGGGGGTGGTATGCGCAGAATCCTCTTCCTTATCAAATTGATTGCACTTCTTGGTGAGACCTTCGCGAGCTCTTCCTTGTCCCCTCACAGAGGTGAAATCAAGGGTCTAGTTTCTAGTTCTATACTACCTTCGTTTCTATAGATTCTCCCACTCCACGTAGCCCTAAACATCAATTTATTCACATAACCTACTTTTCACATAGTAGCATTTTAATCCAAGTGTTCAAAGAATTAATGTACTTACCTCATGGTCCTTTGAGGAGGCATTGTTCTACCTCGCTATAGCTGACTAAAGTATCTACTGTGAACTCGGTGATAAATCCTCCAATAATTTGATCGACCCAGTGATCAACAACATGCGTGATATTATCCTCCAATGCTTCCAATCTGCACACCAATTTTGGAGTCTACACAATAGGTCTGTCAATATTGCACCTTCCTTGGCTATTTACTGGCTTCATGATCCACTCATATAGCTCAATAGGGAAAGATGCGAAGATTTTGTGGATCTCTGTGTATAAGTAGCAGTCTAACCACCCTTCTTTTGATAGTCGCAGATTAAAGTTCTCCTGCGTCACGAACTCGTGAATCTTCCTATCCATCCAATCTTCAATTCCTTTCTTTGTTAGATTCTAGTGATATGACATCATACATCTCTATGCAGATCCCGGTCTCGGTAATGGATCCATTTGTTTGTCTTGTTGGGGCCTAAACTAGGTTCAGAGTTAATTAGCCAAACAAGCCCCTATACTACTGACCCTTTCGGCAATAGTCCGCAGAACACGGATTGAGGTCTCACTTGAACTAGTATGGGGGGGTGCTAGAACTAGGTTTCTACACCCTTGAGATGTCTGAGAGGCTGAATTGGTCCAACTATTAGTCCCTTCACATAGGTTACTTCGTGCATTTCCCTACCCTGATATACTTACCTTCGTGCAGCCCTAACCAGGGGCTTTGGGTCTTCTGCACTACTGGAGCAATGCTCTACACTATTTCCATAAGTTACACCTAGGCTCTTACTTATCTTCCTACACCAGTTAGTTATCTTCGCGTAAATGGATGCCTTACATTATATTTATTTACACTTCACATTCATATGAGTTCGCGTAGTGAATAAACATTACATTTTCAATTTATACCCAATAATACATTAAACAGGAAAAGATACACATAAATATGATAAAACTTCTCTTTATTTATGCTTACACCAGTTACAGACTCGACTTGCCCTGTGCACTTAGTTGCATGGGTCCATGCACTCAGCTGCAGGGGTTCATGCACTCAGCTATGAACTACTATGCCTTTGCACACTCAGCTGCAAAGCCTTCTCCTACTCTACGACCCAAAGACACACTTTACACTTTGACTCAATCCCTTAGACTCATCATGCCTATACTCTATTCCTTTCTTCTTTGTTATCTTCTACACTTAGAGCCTCGCTCTTTTTATACAATCCCATGGTCCAAAGACCATGGGTAGGTTTATCAAGCCAACATTGCATTACAAAAAACAAGGGTGGATAACCTTGTGACTCTATTATGACTTTGCACTCTACATCCACAAATCGTGGAGCCTTTACAAAGGACTTGGTCAAAACTTTGGGCTTTAAGCCCCAAAACATACCTTGGGGAGATTCCATTTCCAACATTTTGTCTGCCTTGCCTTCCTGCAGGCCATATTATCCCTCCAAAAATTTGCATAGTTTTTCCTTCGAGTTGAGCCAGACCACACAAACAATCATTGTTGGCTTGGATTTCCCATCTTCATCACCCAGTGACTCTTGCACAATTTTCATCAGCAGTGCCCAGATCCATCATCCCACCTCACAACCTTGTTGACTCTCCTAGTCACCTACATCTGAAATGATCATGTGTCATGGTAGATTAGGAGGTTTTTGGATTTGATGTCGTCTCGTCATGAGTGACTGCAAGTACATGTACACCAACAAACATGGCGCGAAGAAGAATGGGATGATCAAAGGGAGCACGTGCAAAAGGACAAGTTCACCAATAAATGAACGAATGATGCATGTGAAGTGACGTGCTCATCAATGGATGATCATGAAAATATGTGTTCGCGGATGGACGAGCGAGCAAACATGCAAGATGTGCTCACATATAAGTAAGGAGCAATGTGCCAAATCAACATCAAGAGAACCAACAACCATTGAAGACTCCACTCACTTTTCCATGCAGAGGTGAAGCTATGACACACCATGAAGACATCCATCACCCAACATAACTACAACTCGACATGCACTCTAGCAATAGCACAAATGTACCAGCACCGTCATGTCGAGTCATGTCATGAGTCACATTGTCCACATCTCCATTATGGGCCATATTATCAAATTAATGTAATGTAACATGGAAGTCCAAGAGACCCACTTGTTGTACAAAGAGTCATGTAAAGTTGAGAAGTCATGGAAGTCAAATAGCCATGAGAGTAGTTGAACATCCACAAGGGTCAGTTTCACCCTTGGCTAGAACTACCCCCTCATTTGTACATGCAAAGGACTTTTTTTTCACCTCAAATCCTCCCACATAGCCAAGAGAGTTTGTTATCTTTTCTTTGAGGAGTAATAAGTGGCTCCAATTCCCCTCACACAGGGTTATTGATGTATGATGTAACGATGTGTCTTGGAACTTTCACTTAATTCAAAAACTTGCTGACATGCTAGCACATTTTCACACATGTATTGTATATGTTGTAAGACTAATCTTGAACACTTGTAATGCATGTTTCTTGAACCTGTGTTTAACACTTGAACTAATTCAATTGTTGTAATACACATATTTAATGAAAATGTGTTGTATATGCTATTAACATTGTCTCGCCTGTGTTGACTACTCTCCTAGACATAAGGCAGACCTTTCACATGGAACTTGCTATAACAACCGTTGTACTCGTGCAGACTAATCCACTGAGTGTTATACATGTTATCTTCCCTTGTGTGTTGTGACTGCCACATCCATGTGGATTGTTCCAGTAGAAGTTGTGCATGTCATATTGTGTTGTGTGTTCCTAGCAGGGTTGGGACTTCTCCCAACCGACTTGGGACTCACTCGCACCCTCTCCCTCTATGCTGAAAGAACCATTGACACAAGAGACACTTACAATGACCAGGCACATGAACATTACTTGTCACAAGACAAAGTAGACCACTCTCCTATGTTGACAAGCAAGAGTTGAGGCAAATATTTAAGATAATGGAAACTGGGCCATTGTACTGGATGGGACTCCCACACCAAATGGTGTGAGGTCTAGTTGGGACTTCATACCGGGGAGATCCCCTGATGTTGATGGGTCCAACAGTGTCAACAGGTCCCAAAAAATAATGTCTGAACTTCTGTAATGCATATACCATAGCTAGACCTTCCCTTTTTGTAGTTGTATAGTTCTTCTCTACTTTAGACAATTTTCTACTTGCAAAAGCTATGGGGTGATCTATTTATCTTGCACCAGGTTATGCCAATAATACTCCTAAAGTTATGCATGAAGCATCCACATGATCATCAAATTCCTTATTCCGTTATGGGAAAACCAAAATAAGGCAGTTACCATCTTTTCTTTTAGTGTGTCAAGGCTCTTTTGACACTTTTCATTCCATAGAAATGTTACATCTTTCTTCAAGAAATTTTCCATTAGCGCAGTGATCTGCGCATATCCTTTGATAAAATTTCTATATTATCCTGTATGTCCTAGTGTGGTGAGAAGCTACCTCACTGTCTTTGGTAGAGGTAAATTCACAATAATAGTAATCTTTGCAAGATCCACCATCAATCCCTCCTTGCAAACAACGTGTCCTAGCAATATACAAGAAGGTACACAGAATATACACTTCTTGATATTCAGATAAATTTGATACTCCCTACATGTGTTGAGCATCATCCTTAAGCTTGCAATGTGTTTCCTTAGTAACCCAAACATTTTCTAATCATTGAAGTATACTTCCAAAAACTTGTGAATATACTCTTTGAAAGCTACGACCACTACTCTTGAAAATATAGCAGGGGAATTCTCCAACCCAAAAGGCATTGCTATATACTGATATGATCCCAATTTTGTAGTGAAGGTAGTATTATTTTAATCTTCTGGTGAAATTCTAATATGATGGTATCCTGAAAATCCATTTGTAAATGAATAGGCTTCCTAACCTCCTACATTGTCCAATACTTCAGTAGTGAAAGGAGTAGGGAATGGATCATGTAGACATGCATAATTTAACTTCCTTAAATCAACACAAATCCTGATTTCACCCTAGTTTTCTTTTCTTGTACTACCATAGGATTTACCCTCTCTGATTCTTCCACAGGTTCAATGATTCCAATTGTTATCATTTTGTCAAGTTCTTTCTTCACTTTTTCTTTTTATTTTGGATTCAGTCTATAAGGCCTTTGTTTAATTAGCTTTGCACCAGGCTTCAGAGGAATCTTCATAACTCCCAAGTCACCTACTATGCCTTTCATATATGAGAACTTAGTGGGGAATAACTCATGATATTCATGCAAAAGATATGTTACCTTGTTGACTGTGTCTTCATCCCAATAATCTCCTATGGTTGCAAACTTTGGCTCATCTTCTGACCCTATGTTCACCTTCTTTGTTTTTAATGGCTTTGTTATATCCAACATTTCTATCTTAGGTCTATTTACTTCTTAGTAACATTCAGATTCCATTATGTCAATATTGTGAGGATCTTCATCTTCTTTTGCAGCGATGTTGTAGCATTCGAGTACATTTTGTAGCCACGCAACCTAATCAGGTTGTCAAGTGAATGGAATTTCATTTTCAAAAATCTTCTTTTTAACTATATAAAGGGCTGAATCTATATATGGACAGTCATCTTCAAAGATAAATGTCAATATAAACCCATCAACCATATTTTTCCAGCTCGCAATACCATGTCGAAGCTCTGTTTCCAAATATCAATTTTGAGGAATTGTCTCTAATGTATGGATGAACCCATGAACCCATTCTTCTCGTGGAATCCCCTTCCATGTTGTCATGTAAAGCTAGATGTGCTCTCTAAGATTAGTTTGACCATCATATTTATCTATCAATTCTATGTCTACTTGATCAAACCTTACCCATATCAACCTTTGACATTCTTTCCAAGTTTATTCTTCTTATGTGTACCCCACCATCTAGTCGGAGTAGCTCTTAGGGCTATATCCAGGGCTAATAATCTTTGACATTCTGGTACCTGTTCTTCATATTCTTCAATAAAATTATTTATATCACCCATACCATCGTAGTAAGGTAAATTACATACCTTAGAGGTTATACAACAATGTTCTTTAGTCATTCTTGCATATTGCGTTGTAGACACTTCATGTAACATGTTTTGCCAATTTTATAATTCTTCTTCTGAATCTGAAGCACAATAGTTGGTATGCTCCCAACTCAACTTTCCATTGCAGTAGGGTTAATCCATTCCTATTCTTTGGCTTTCATTTGATAGATGTTATCTATATCAACTGTGTTTTACTCTTCCTTAACAGGTTCAGTATACCTCGCTCCTTGTGATGGATCTAATGGAACAATGATTCTCATATTGTTGCTTTCAAATATCATTTGCCTCTTCTTCAAGTTGATTATAGCAATGTTAGAAAATGTCGAATCTAATCCAAATAATGCAAGATAGGGGTTGCTATCATCTACAATTTCTATTACCTCTAAATCTATAGTAGTGCACACCCCTTCAATGTCCACTATAATGCTTGATAATCTTCCTAGAGGAACAATATTTTGTTGATTCGCCATTCTCAGCTAAATAGGTGACCATTGAAACTTTGGTTTACACATTAGTTCCCATGTTTTCTTTTTTATAACATTAGCTTCAGTTCCCAGATCTAAAATAACTTGGTCCATATCATATTCTCTTATTTGTGCACTAAGCCTCATTTGCTTTCTAGTTCTCTTTTGTCTATATAAATTATTTACTTCACACATTTCACTCAACGGTACTTCCTTAGATGCACAGGCCTCTATCAATTCTTGCAGTCCTTCTACGACTTTCTAGTTTCGTAACAACTTCATACAAGTTTGTACGAAATATTTTAAAATACTTGGATCCATATCTTGTGTTGCAACTGTTATTATGTCATTGTTATTCTTCTACTTCAGTTTTGCACTAGATGTCAAAGCTCCTACGTCGATAAAGCTTCACTTCACCTCCACAAAGACTTATTTTTCCTTATGAATATCGAACATTGATTCTTTTTCTCTAGTCTTTTTAAGACATGTATCTTCAACTACCTTCTTCCCATCTCCTTTGTCATTCCCAGTTGCAACTCCCCTCCTTGTTACAATATGAATGTGAGGTTCATCTATCCTTGGTTTTGCAGTCATCATCTAAATATTCTATGTTAGCTATGGATTCTTCTTTTATTGCATTTTCACTATAAGTATTGGACACTCTTCAATGACATGGTCAAATTATTTACAATAATTACAACTTGTAGTCGGATTCTGACAATCTCTTGCAAAGTGGCCTATCTATCCGTAGTTATAGCAAATAATTTGACCTCGTCCTTGACCATCTCTACCTCTTCAACCTCATCCTACATAGCCAACTCGGCCACCGCGTTGTCCACTTCCTTATTGTCCTTGTTCTTAGGCTTTCATTCTATATGTATCAACACCATGATCTATCATCAATTCATAGGCCCGACAGTTATTTTCATCATGGCCCACCGATTTATAGAACTTGCAAAATAAGTTCTTCGTAATCTACACATATTTTTGTAACAAAAAACAATCTTCTGAGCAATGTTCCCCTCTAGTTCTTCATATTTCTCACCATAAACTAGATCCAACATTCAAAGGATTAGGTTCTCCACTAGCTATTTAGTTTCTGGAAATAGGACATTGCTCTCTAGAGTGATCTTTTGCTTTGCATTTTGTACACCAGACCTCTTCGGAACTTCTTTACTCTTCTTCATGTCTTGTAACTGAAGAGTCAAATTCACCAGCTGACTCTATTTCTACTGCATACCCACATTTGTATCACCTATTTAAGAAGCTTATAACTTCATTTCCAACTCCAAAGCTTTGTCTTGAGTCTCTATTTTCTGTTGTGTCAAAAGTAATTTGATGTGTGGCAGCAG
>APFE031457948.1:11568-21578 GCA_000404065.3 Pinus taeda | reverse complement strand
TTTAATTGGGTATCTTCATGTATGACTATTGGCTTTACTGCAAAATTTTCATCACTAACAAGGCCTTTATAAAAGAAAATTGGCTTTCCTTTTAAAAAACACTAATGTGAATTTCTTGAAAGGTATATGCATAATTGTTTGGTATCCCTCACTAGAACTTCCATAGTATTTGACAATGAAAATATGCCAAAGAAATTCTATAACTAAACAAATATGCTCTTACTGTGGGAAAAATAAATTTTAGGCTCTAAACCATTTTTTTAACAAACGTAGGACACACTTTACTAATGTGACGTCTATTTCACATGGTCATTGATGTGGCTCCTTGGACCAACATGGCACCCTAAGGAAATTCCATATCATCTCCCTTGCAACCCTAGCCTACCTAGTCGTGATTTCCCTCTCTATCTCTTATTCATTTTTCTTGTTTCTTTTTACTTTTATTGGTTTCATTTTATTTCTTTATGGGCCCCACTTATACTTGGAAACAACCAAATCATAATCCATGTAAGCAACAAAAACACATAGGTTCATCAAAGAACCCTAATTTAAAATATAAGAGCAATGTCCAAGCATTTCATTGAATGCCTTAAAAGTACAAAAATATATGATCCAAGCATGAAAGCATACTAGAAACGAAATATACAATTTCGCGAGATGCACGGGGCTTCCAACCTCTAGGGCAAGATTTGCAAGGAGTCATTTTCTCCTTTTTCCAAAGCATAATTTGATAGAAGAATTAGAAGCTACTCCAAGGTTCATGGTGCTCCTATGACAAAACAACAGTGAGCCTATCTGTCAACCAATAGAAACCATAATATTAATAATAGACATTATCAAGCAATAAAGGTAAGAGAGAAGTTTAATACCTGTAAAGGCAACTTCCATGGCGTTCATCTTAATTACTTCCAGAATGAGTGGACATGTCAATCTAGTTAACTTCTTATCCAAAGTAAAAATAAAGTAAAACATATGAGACATGAAAAATTACAACAATTAATGCAAATTTGCAAATAATTAGCTAGGTTTAATTAATGGAAAAGTATGAACAAGAGAAACCCTAAAAACCTTAATAGGGTTAAACCTTATCAGGTCACTTTGATTGAAAAACCACAACTTTCTAGTATTCCAAAGGCTAGAGCCATGATTCAAAAACCAACATAACCACGCTATAAATAGAAGATGCAAGATAACTTGAGTTAAACCCATGAGAAAAAACTAAAAAAACCCTGTAATAGAGGAAAAACGCATGCCACAATAGTTGAAATGAATCTAGACAATAAGGGTTTAAAAGGTAAACATTTAGTGAAGGAGGACAGATTACCTATAATTGTGAGGGAACTCGTTGAGGAGAAGTTGTCTCCAATTCCATAATTTTCATTGCAAAATACATGGTTGTAGAGGAACTGCTCAGAATACATCTCAATTAACAATAATAATAGACAGAAGGTATAAGGGTAAAAGAAAAGATTTATTTTACATGACTTAAAGGATACTTGAATGAAGCCCTTAAGCCAAAAAAACATAAATCAAACATAAATATAAAATTTGTTGGAAGTAGTGGGAGCAGTGGAAGGGTCTTGACCCTGTTGTAATAAAATATCCATTACCCATTCTCATAGATTGTAAAAGAAAACCATTGGTCGTTAGACACAAAAGCCATGGAAATCAACAAATGAAAATGATATTGATATAGAAAGAAAAACCTATAATTTAAACTCTAATACTCACCAGGTCTCATCATGTGGAACTTAAATTAATTTGAATAAAAGAAGCCATCTGCATGTAGAAGGGTCGATCTAACATCTAGGTGAAGAAAAAAGAAAAAGGGGATAGGATTGAACCCTTTTCACTCACCATAAAACCATATCCATGGCAGAGGAAAGTGCAAATAGAACAAATGAAAATCGAAGGAGCTAATCAACCCTAGCCAAAACAACGAAACACAACCTCTAATGGATCAATTCAAAATATTTTAACCATTGAGCCTAATAAGCATGTGAAGGTGGTGTGTTGGCACATGGAAGGTACGACATGTGGCTTAGAGAAAATATGTATGAGGACCCATACGTAACAAGAAATATACACCAATGTGAACCACGATATAAGGAACACACAAAATATTAAGATGTTAATATAAAATGTATATGGGTGCAACATAAGTGCTAGTGTAATGCCTTAAGCCTAAGCCATTGATCTATTATGTATGCATAATATTATGTCCCTATGTTAGAGGGGTTTTAGATAGATGAACATTAGTGTTCATGTAGAGTATGTGGTAAAATCATTATACATTACCTATTTTATGTCATATGCTATATGTCAAACAAATATATGCAATCAAAGGAGATCATTAATGATGAGGAGGATTAACAGAAAATTAATGCCTAGTATAAATAAAATGTGGTCATTGGGGTAAACATGAGGAATCCAAATAAAAAATCTCTTTTCTCTAAACAAGGGGAGTTATATAACCTATAGCATGATCCAAAAACTTGTTAGAGGAGAAATGTTTATGATCATGTTATATACATGGGTGTAATCTAAGACCTCGGGTAAACACTATATTCATGTCTTGTATTTGAGATGTATAGAGTAAGTATTGACTACTTTATTACAAGATAATCCTTTTTCTCATGTGTAAATTGAGGTACATCACGCATTGCCACTACATCCACTCGTCTAGGATCTACCGCGAAAGGCTTAGGACCTACTACTTTTTACGAATCCTAGTTGTTAAATGATTGTTGGTACTTTTTTGTATCTTGATTATGTAGTAGATACTTTAGTTGTCTAACTATTATTAATCTCTTGCAGCTATAGACTGATTATTCTATAGGAAGGTGGTGAAAATATTTGTTTTTCCATTTAGCAGATTGAGACCATCTTCCAACAAGTATGTTAATAATGCCATAAAGCATATTAACAACGGTTGGCCTAATGATGTAGTGAAAACTTTTATTTTGTGAGGTAATACAATCTAAGCTTACAATTTTTTTAAATAAAATTAAATTTGAGATGTATGATGAAGTAAGTGTTTTGATGGTCATTATGGATAAATTCCAATTGAAATTTGTGAGTCATTTAATTTATATGGCTACACTAATTGACAACTGGATTAAAATTCTAGAATATTTATTCCAAAATAGACACACCTATCCTCGAAACTATCAATATTGGGTGGATCGGAGAGGTTTAATCTCCATTGAATATTCGATAATATTCATAGTAATATAGAGAAATCAAAGGTTAAGATTTATTTCCATAGTAGTTATTCACTTTCATCATTATTAACTAAATTGATTAATTAAAAAATGTAATGTGAACAATTGTTATATGATGTGAATTATGGTTTTTTTGGCATGTGGTATTCATAAGCCATGGTATTGGATTATAGTATTTTAACAAATTCTATTTAAATACTATGAACCACCATGGTTAATCGTTTTGATTAATTGAAGTGCAAAAAGGGATCGAATCTCTTAAGATGCAAACCTCGTGTTTAGTGCAAAACATAAGGAAAGGCTTGCACCTCTAGAGATTTGATTCCTCTCAACACTTAGTAGAACTTGAGTGAGAACGAGTTTTGAATAATATTATTTTTACTTATATAGATTTTAGATGTCTATATATAGAGGTGTCCTTATTTTTTATTTTATTAAAAGCTCGATAATACATAGTTACACACACACACACACACACACACATATATATATAGATATATATTTTAAATAATTTTATTTTGTTAGTAAAGAAGCTTTATATGAAGGTAGAGTTTGAAAAGCTACATACTTCATAGCTTTAGAGCTCAACAGAGAGTGGCCATGAACATTGGCTTGAAATTGAGAGAGAAAATGGTGAAGGGAAGCATGGCTCTTCTCATAGAGGAGAAACGAGAGAGCCTCTAGATAGTTACATTGCATCAAATAGGAAAAATCATATCTAGAGATGAGAGAAACAAGACATAAAAAAATGCAAAAGAGGTTATCTTAATGGAATTATAATGCTAGCTAGCGCTTAGGGCAGTCCTCCTAGATGACGAGGCATGACTTGTAATAGTCCAGGTCATTTGGAAGAGGGAGCTCTAAGGAAGCTAACTAGCTGGAGGAGACTAGAAAATTAGAATGTCGTTGGAGAGGACCACTAATTTAGACACCTTGATAACTAACATAGCCACCTTTGTTATAGGAGGGGTTCAAATTGGTAGAAAATCTTCAACTCGCCGCAGGACTAGCATTTTTGGGGCGAAGAGATACAATGCTTATCGTGGAGAGAATCTTCATGCGCTGGAGAAAACGAGGAGTTTTTCACTATTTTAGTCGAGGGTGACTTAGAACCTTGAAGTTGCATGCCTAGGAGGTTGGAAATGCAACGGTAAACTAATATTCCATGATGTAAATGAAATTCCATATCTAAGACATTTCCTTCCAGTAGCACATTAGTATCTTCTTGATCCCTATAATCATGGCCAAGGAGGATGCATATATCCTAACTATGGTCACTTGTGACCCTAAGCTATTGTGCTTCTCCCTATGCTACCATTTGTTGATAGTGGTGTAGAATATTGCAATCAAAATGTTCTTCCCTTTTCCCATCCTAGGGAGGGAGAGGGGGTCTTCCTCTTCCTCGACCACCTTTGTTATGTCACCCATGTTATTGCACCATGATCACTGAGAAATGAAATGAATTTCCCTAAAATTGAGCAAAGCCTCCATCTTCACACAACTGAGGAAATGGATGGCCATGTTGACAGCGCCTATAATTTTAATGATGTTTTTGTGATGCTAGACAAAACAATGTTTGAACATGCACTTAATGTGCATTAAATGTACGAGGAAGCTAGAGTTGACACCACCACCTCACTCCAAACCCAAGACATGATGGAAGGCAAGCCAATAGCACCACCAGAAGCCCACCCTAGTCAATTTATTTGTTGGAATCATGAAGATTATTAATGCCTTAAGCTCTCAAACTGACAACTGAATATGAGGTTAGTTTTTTAATAGGATATGCATAACATTGATGATATAGATAAGCCTCAAGGGTTAGCTTAATTGGTTGAGTTCTTATTGCTCAAGCACCTCACTAACAGGAGGTCATGAATCATTATTTCAATTTATATGGTAAAATAGATCTTAATTGGTAGCTTATATATATATATCATAAGTCTACATTTAGAAATATTAGTATTTTTAATTATACATTTATTAATTAATTTTATTAAATTTTAATCATACTAATGAACATGAAACATTGTTATTAATTTTAAATAAATTGTTTGTAATATTATTCATAGAAACGAAATTAAATTATAACAATTTGAATCGAATGGAACTGTTTTTTTTTTTTTATGTTTTTTAATTGAGCCAATATATATTATTCTCGAAAAATGAATAGCAAATATGAATCATTATTCAATTATTGAAAAATAGATCTCAATTCGTAGTTTGTATATTATAATATAATATATAATATATATAAATAATATATATATATATAAATATATATATATTTCTTTTAATTATATATTTATTAATTAATTTATTAAGTTTTATTTGTTTATGAATCATATGTTTTGGAATATATGAACTATTGTTATTTAATTTAAAATAAATTAATTGTATTTTTATTAATCCAAACACAATTAAATTATAACAATTTGAATTGAATGGATTTGTTATTTTTATTGTTTTTTTAATTTTTTAATTAAGTCAATATTGTGATGATAATGATGATGGTGGTTAACATCCACTGAGACCAAATTGTTGTATTAGACATATAATTTTCTTATTTTTTAATTGTCTGGCTCCTTGTCTTTCTTGGCGAGGGTGCTGCAACTTTCGTTTTTTTTTCTCTATGGTCTTCCAACTTCCTTTATCTTGCATCTCCTTCATCTCTTCTAGTTCTTGGGACATTGGTGTCCTTTTGAAGATAGTCGGAGAAGAATTTCGGTCTAGGAGATTTGCTTTGTTGTTAAATGAAGATTTATTTTGTGCGGTATTCGAATCCTCATAACTTGAGGGGTTGTCAAGTTGGATGGGTTTTCCCCCTGCTTGTTTTGAGAGTTGTTTCTTTCTTGCCCGATTTCTCGTGATTCAGAGTTTTCTTAAGAGTATTCTTCTTTGATGACAATGTAGTGTTCATTTTGTGCTCCTTCCCACCATGTAGATCTGTGGTGATTTTTTCTAGCATTTTTTTGGGAGGCTTTTGTTCAATTTTTGGCTAGATGATCTGTCTCAAAGTAGGATCGACATTTGAAGAGGACACTCCATAATCGAGTTTTTGGTTCCACACATAGTCTTTACTTGTTAGGTTTATTTTAGCTGGGAATCCGGCGCTGAAGTCTATTTCCACACAGATGCATGCATAGGTGGTTCTGGCATATTTCTTTGTTTCTGGGCACCTGCACTAAAATTTCCAAATTGCATTTCCAATGGCTTTTAGTGAGGAGAAATTCCAGAGATGCAAGGGTAGCTTTGGCAACCTCATCCAAACTAGTGCTCAGGTTATGACTATTGTTGAGGGATCAAATGATGGGTTCCATGGCTTCATGAATGGGCCTGAGTTTTCCCAAAACCAAGGGCCAGAATCCAAAATGGGTTGTCTGCTTTCAAAATTTTCAAAATCTACTATAAAGAAACCCCTAGCACAAGGGTAGATATTAACTGCATCAGAGATGATAGGTTTCAATACCTCCGAGATCCAACTATGGAGAGCTGTCAATCACGGCAAAAAACCATTGAACCGGGAGATTAGGGCACCTGGACCACCTGGACGGTGGGAGGTGGGGCTTCAGTGACGATATGGGCACGAGCTTTCCCCCTAAAAGTGGAATTTTATTATTATTATTTTTTATTTAATGTTTTATTTTATATCTTTCTTATATTGAGCTATCATTTAAATATCTCCATTCATTTATAAACACTATAACATCTCAAAACAATATTTAAATGTTCAACACTACAATGATATAATAATAATAAAAAATTATAATTTAATTAGTGTTATGATTTATATAGATTTTTTCAGATTTATTATGAATTGACACCCTATAAATGATACTAATTTTTATATATTGACATTTTTTTCATTAAAATTTGTTAGCTGTTGAATTCCTTCCCACATAAAGCGTATCGCTTAATGTTTAAACGAGACCATAAGAATTTGTAGGTACGACTTTAAGAAGGGAAAAGGAACATGGAGCTCAGAATACACAATGAAAACCCAAAGGAAATTGTTTAAAATTTTTGGTCGATCAAACATCATACATTATATTTATTGATGTTTATAGAAAAAATAATAAGTATGTTTGTATGGTTTTCGAAAGGGATACGGAACATGGAGTTTAGGATTCTCCACACTCTGCAGTAAATCTTATCCGATAGATTTATGTATCTGGGATTACCAATGATCTATTAATGTCTATATAATTTCTTGATTAATGCGGTGATATTGAATAATATTTTTTTGTTTCTATATATATAGAATCAATGTAGTTAAGATGCAGTTACATTATTAGATGATTAAAAGAGTATTGACTTATAAAACATCCGGACGCAATTCTTACAGTAGCACGTATGGTAAAGTTGTTCACCAACGAGAGTCCTAACGAGCTAATTCAATTCATAGCAGCTAATTCAATTGATACGAATCCACTTACAAACATTTACACAAAAAATTATATGAATCTCTAGTTTCAAACAATTACACAAAGTCATATGAATGAGCCAGAGAATACATTGAAGAGGAAGAGGAAATCAAAGCTATCCCTACCAAACCAAATCCACAACTAGAAACAATACTACAGCCATCGGGTTGAGTTTCTGCTATTTATATTTTATTTTATAAATGCATTCAGGGAAACGAGACTTGCTGGGAGTTGGGTCTTCTATACAAGTTACTGTGCATACATGAACATAGATAGATGAATTCAGGAGGGACGAGGGGGGGAATATGTTATTTACTATTACTAATGATAAATATCAGCTCATGCTATGTAGGGGGAGCAGTAGGCCATGCAAACTAAGGAAGGAAAAATATGGCAACAAGGCATCCAGCAGCAACTAGGTAAAAGGAGCACCACTACCCACAATGGGGTTAGCGGTAGTGAAAGGCTGTGCGAAGACTGGCTGGCAGTTGGGCAGCTGAGCCTGCAGGGGTGAAGCGAATGGGGGATTAATGAAAGGAGAGGATCCCGGTTGGAGAACGGTGCCGCAGTTTTGATTCACCCGCGGATGATCGGTTGATGACCAGATTATCTGCCCTTTCTTGTCCAACAATTGGAGAGCTCCGTTTTCCAACAGAACCAATGACTGGTAGTTATTCGATGCACCGTTGTTCCAGACGTCCCTGTTATTCCCATCCATGATCTCCAACCCATTGTCCGAAAGCTGCAGTATGCAAGGATTGGTCGTTGTTATGGTCTAGCAGGGGGACTCCCACACGCTCTGCTGAGCCTCAGTATTGATTACGTCGATGTAACAAAAGTCGGTACCCAGCCCTCCAATGGCTGCATTCGTTTGCTGTCTTTATGAGCATCGCACTGAAAGTGGCGGACTGAGATTTCATAAACACCTGCGTCGCTGTCAACGGTGTGCTTAAAGGACCCGCCGTTGTGGAGATGCCAACCCCTGAGTTTACAGAGGAAGTGCTGAGGGTCGCCAGCACTTGGTGTATCTGGCTTCGCTGAATGCTTCCCGCAGCAGCCACACCTTGAGCTTCACACATCAATAATTCCCTGCTTACGCTCAATAAAACTATCAATTTTGTTATTACAACCATGACGAGAAACTCCCCTTCCCATGGCCATTTCGGTGGAGGCCATGACGAGAAACTCCCTTTCCACAAGAAAGCGACCCTGCAAACTGGAAAATTGGCAGTAGCTAGATATGGCACTTGCTGTCTTCGAAGGACTCTGGGATGACAATGAATCGTAAGGCAAATACATATATAATGAGAGACGCGGATATGAGGTTGAAATTAATATCTGAATGGAAATGGAGAGTCGTTCGACCAATTCATATTATTTTTTAAAAAGTGAAAACCTAACTAGGCCAATCAGCTAATTCAATACCTAAAACAGCTAATTGAACACACATATTTAGTGGTGAGGTGAGCCGAATCTGCTAGTGCGTGTCATGTAGATGTAGCTGTTTTCAAAGGCACTGATTAGATTAGGATTCCAAACATTATTCAGTCCGTTCTTTATGTTCGGGCTGACATCAATTGGAGTCGTTCTCTTTATCTATTCGAATGAAAGTGGAGGTTTGGTTTTCGTTAGAAGCAAATTAAATACAATATATAATCTTTTGCTTTTTTTCAGTTTTCGGTCACCATTCCCAAGGTGGCCACGAGAATATGTACAATATTTATATGTGTGTCCGCTTAAATATGTAATCTATTGCTATCCACAGGGCGGACATGAGGTTTGCTTTGGAGATTATGTGATCAAATAAGATTAAGATTTGTATTAAAATTGAACGTAAATATGACCTGTTTATGTGCAAGATGTTTATCTTTGTTTATATTCATCATCACCTCAACGAGTTTTCTATTTAGGTATACATATAAGAGTATACATGTTTTCTATTTAGGTATACATATAAGAGTATACATGTTTTAATAGGTAATGGTAATAAATCCTTTTATATGCAAATCTATGTTTACATTTCAAAATTTTATAATCTCCTATTTTTATATACTCAATTAAATTAAAAGAAAATAAGATAACATAAAATTTATTCAAATTAAAGTTAATTAATATTATGTATTTCAAAATATTAATTTGGAAGGTCTAGTAAATGCCTTAACCTATTATCTAATTACTTATTGGATTGGATATGCTTTATATTTTTGCAATTAATTTTAGGCGGTTCTTGGCATATAGTTTTTACTTTTACTGATCTTATGATGCATAGTGGTTCTTCATGGTTTGTAATTCTAATTAAAAAATTGCAGTTGATTTCAAATCCCAGATAAATAGATTTATAGTTTATAAATACTATATAATA
>APFE031457947.1:0-10854 GCA_000404065.3 Pinus taeda | reverse complement strand
GAGAGAATGAACCGTCGGATCACTACATATCGTGACCGTCGGATTGTAAGTTACAAAATGTACAACGGTAAAGAAACACACTTTACCTAACTCTATACCTAGCTCTATACTAGACCAAGTTGAACTTAACTATTTCCTATGTGTCAGAATATCCTAACAGTATTATACATTAGTATTGGCAAGATATTATTTCAAAAAAATATTTATAGTAGAATATGATAGAGAGAGAAGGAATTGGAGTAATTTAATGCAAGAAGGGATACCATTAGATTTTCAAAGAAAACAATTCAGGGTAAAACCTTTGGTGGAATCAAGATATCAAAAATAAATGGAACTAATTATACATGCAATAAAATATGACAACAATACCTCATTCAGAGACTCTTTAATATGAAAATAGACAATAATAGGATAAACTGCTCTCCAAGGAAAGGGTTGTCATCAAGAAGAGAAAACAAATGGGTAGCAAATATGCAAGTGTTCTACTTTAAAATAATATAAAAGGCAAAGGAAAATGTGGTAGCATATGCTCTTTCTAGAATAGAAGAAGCTTCGATTTTATATTCCATTACTTCTCCTATTCTAGTACGGCTAGAGGAAGCTTGCCATGAATGGAAAAATTATAATAATATTAAACAATAAAAACAATATATAATGAAAAGAATCAACTCTATGGAACATTGGGAGTGGAAAGGATATTAGCTTTTTACAAGGGTAGATTATCTTAAAGCTCCCAATTAAAGTTGAAGCAAAACATATTAAAGAACTCTCGTGATTGTCCAATGCGAAGTAAAGCCATGTTCCTTAAAACAAATAAAAGAGAAAAATATTCTTTTTCGGAAGGAATGAAGAACGCGATTTTAAGTTTTGTAAGAGAATTTGTTGTTTGCCAAAGAAATAAATGAGAGATAGTAAAATATCCATGGTCTCTTTACTCATTACACATACCTAACAAAAGATGGAAATAAAATAAATGGAGTTCATTAAATGGTTACTGGAATTTGAAGGTGAAGTTTGAACCATCTTTGTGGTCATTGATAGACTCACAAAATTTTCAGATTTTTTACAATATTGAAAACGTATACATAGAAAAGCAAGTGATACAAATGTTTATAAATGAAATTCATAGAAATTGTTGTATTCTTAAATAAAGTGACAAAAATCCGAAACTCATAGAAAATGTTCGCAATGAATTATAGAAGAAGAGGGGAACAACATTAGAGATGAGTTGAACATATCATCCACACACATTTACTACCTATAATACATTTACTAAAATGACCCATTTGAGTATTTTTATGAATATTTGATTGCTAGTATCTCATTGCTTACAAGAAATAAGTCTAAAGTACAAACAATGGAGTCACATATGGAAAATCAGTAAGGAAACTTTGACAATTCTTAAGGAAAACCTTCAAATGAAAAAAAAAAATAGGATGAAGCAACAAGTTCATAAACATTGATGTGAAAGACAATATGCGGATGTTTATTGCATATTTCTGACACTACAACCTTGGAAGTGATCTACACTCAAGTAAAAGAAGAATAAAAACTTAAATCCCAAATTTTATGGACCCTAAAAGATTATTTGCATGATTAAAAAAGTAGCATATGATTCATAGTTTTCTTCTTCTTAGATTCATAACCTTTTCCATGTATGTTTCCTAAAACATAGTATGAGAGAAACTATGATAGTGAAAACAAAGCATCTGAATTAGATGATTAAGGGAAGTTGATTCTTAAACTAGGAAAAGTTATGGATCAATGATATCTATCTCTTCAGAATAAAACCATAAGTTTACAATGATTAAGGTCCATGTTGATTTTCACTGTAGAATACCACTCACTTGTTAATGAGACTACTCATGTCATATTTATTTTTATATGGAAGGGAAGATGGTTTTCAATATCCATCATAATAAGCCTCTGTCCATTTCCTTAATTACATCTTTCAACATAACTAAGATAACAAGGCTTTACAAGTGTGTTAGTCTTGAATCATTTGAATAACATCCATTATCCATAACTAAACTTGATATAGAGTATTTGATATCACATTACACTTAATTATATTGAGGTAGTCTAATTACACATATTTTAGTAATCTTTCAACAATTGTTTATAACATTTAAGTTAATCATATTCACAATTTCCATATCCACTTCAACAACTTAACCTTGCACTATGACTATTATTATCTTTTTCTTTTGTAAATTCGGTTGGTGAGACTACATCATGGTCATGTCCAAAAATAACACCCAAATAAAATGAGAAATTGAACCAGTGACTTAACATCTAGGAGTGCCTTAATAACGCACCCAATCACCATATATCCAAAACCCATAAACCTTTTACTATCATTATTTTACATTAACCTCTTTAACCCATCTTAATTATCCACCAATATTATATAAAAACCTCACAAATATAATGCCTACAAGTTGGCATATATTAAAAAAAGTCACCCTTCACCAAAAACAAACATCCAATTTTTTTAATGGTTTCTCACGTAAACCGCTATTTCAATTTTAAACGGTCATGGAATCTTCCCTCCCCACGTAATTTTCGATATATTTTATTCCCGTTGAAAGTCGGAGAACATGTAATTGCGATCTGGATATGGGTCTCACATGCTTCACACACATAGGTACAGTCAATATTGACTGGCATTTAATGTTTAGGCTGGGGCCACTGCAGATATCAAGCTGGCATTTAACGTTGCCACAAAATGTTAATATACGTGACGTATGTGTAATCGAATTGTCATTGAAGACTTAGACACTTCACGTTTGACATTACATTCAATGATGGCTGTCAGTATAACACCCAAGTTCCAACCACGATGATATCACCTTGTGACATGTGAATTTTGGGCTTCGAAACCGTATCCACGTCACATTTGTTATTCTCTGTCGGTGTGACTGATGATTAGGTTTGGAATCCCAAAATTATTTAGTCCGTATGAATTTTAATAATCCATGTTACAGTAGTTAGGCTGTGGAAATTACAGTGCCCAATTGGTGGGAATTAGATTTGGCAGGATCTTTTAAAAAACCGAGTTATAGGTTAAGTTGTAGAGTTTAGGGCGCTCTACACGTTCCTAAAATGCTGAATTATTTTTAATGTTAAAATTGCGATTAGAATCTTAAAAATATAAGATTTTATAATCTTAAAAGAAATTGTTATTTCGGTTAATTAGTTATAGAATAAGTAATTGTTTAGGAATATTTTTTAGGTCCATTTTGTTTAAAATTTGATATAATTTTTTTGAAACCAAAAAAATAATCAATCCATTTATACATTTTAAAATATATTTAAAAAACACAAAAAAATTACAGACAAAATAAAAATAAATTATATGCTTACAAAAATAAAAGAACAAATTTCCTATACACGTAAATTAATATGTAGACTAACCAAACGAATTAGAGGCTGAACAATATGCGTAATTAACAATTAACATATAAAATAAACAGATGAATTAAATGATTTCAAACGCTGACCAATCTGTATACAGAAAGTCACTCTACGTTGATGTCCAATGACGTTACATTACATATAGTAGCTTACACACGGTAGTCTCTATCGATTAAGAGTTGTGTAAGGGGTTAGAGTCGTCTCAAGAGGTTATGTTTTCTTTGGAAAATCACGGAATTTTCAATAAGATTTTGATAAGAATTTAGTAAAATCTTTTGGAAATCTGAGTTAAGCTTTTAAATCTTTTGGAAATCTGAGTTAAGCTTTTAGTATTCATGATTTTGTGTCAAAATTTTTAATAATTTTGGATGCCAAGAATTTTTAATGATCGTTGAATCCATTTCCAAAATAAACCATTAAAACACTTCCTTTCAAATTTCTGACAAAAGTGTGCACTCGTTAGACAACGCCTATCTATTTTAAAGCAGGAGGACACTTCCATCGTGCATCTAAACCTGAGAAAATGACAGTTACGTTACTGGAGTTATTCCAAGTGGCTCCGATACCTAGGAGAGAGTGCATAATGTGACCTCCCTTACTCGCTGACTTCCTAGCGAGAATTTCTTTTGAAATATAATAATTATAATTATAGATCAAGTGCGCAGCAGTGGGAAGAGAAAACTACCCACTGTTTTCATCACTCATTTTGAGTAGCTTGTAGGGAATTGCCTCTGGTAAATGAATTAATTATAAGCTCTGAAGGCCACGGCCAGTCGGTGAGCGGGTGCGTAGAGACATGGATCTTTCATTTCTCCATTCGAGATACACATAATCTGAGCATTTCCGTGAGAGAATTCTAACTTAAAAATGAAGCTTCTTCTGAAATTTAATAATTATAATTATATTTCAAGTGGGCAGTAGCTGAAAGACAAAACTACCCGTTGATTTCCTTTGATTAGGTGGTAGGGAATTGATTTTGATTAATCAATCAATTGCAAGCTGTGAAGACCACGGCCATTTGGTGATGAAGGGGTGCGCCCACAGTGTTCAGAGACATGGATTTATCATTTCTCCGCTCAACCGCAGTATTCATGGCGATACACATAATCTGAGCATTCACCAACAGTATTCAGGATGGGATGATTCTTCTCCTTCCTATAAGTTGAGAACATCCCATACCTTGCATCACATTCAGAGAATAAGATACGTACTAGATATTGCACTGTGACTAGATAACATCTATTGTATAAGTATTGCTCATTTTGTAATACTTCCCATGGCTTCTGCGGTCAGGTTATTTGTCTTATCGCTTCTGATGATACTTTTACTTCACTTATCCAACGTTATTTTAGATAAAATTAGCACAATCAATATATTCTCTATTATTATGAATGAGTGAATTACACACATATTTATACAATCAATGGTCTCAAGATAGGAATTCTATCTTGGACGTACACTAGTGTGGTTGAGAGATTCTCTCAACCACACACTAAACTAGAAGAAACTAAATCCCTATTATGTGGGAACAAACTCCTCAAATGGGGAATTACAACCATAGACAAGTAGTAATTAATTATTTCCAACTCGCCCCCTTAATGACTACTTGTCATGATAGTCAAATCCACCACCGTCATGCGAATTGCATGTACAAAACCTCCAAAAAGGCAATCTGCCACCACCGGGCAAGTCCGATTTACCATCACCCGGCAAATCTGCCAACTTTAATATGCCACCACCGGGCAAAACACCGATCTGCTTCCACCGAGCATATCACAGAGCTCTGATTCGCCACCACCGGGCAGGTCCGATCACGGAACCCCAATTCGCCACCACCGGGCAAATCAAATCTGCTGCCACCGAGCAGAAATCTCCATGTGCCACCACAAGGCAACTATAGATGCTTTATAGATGCTTTCTGGCTCACCACCAACCATCACATTATAGTGACAAAAGATGGTTTCAGGCTGACGACAAACCATTACAAAGTGGTTTTGAGATCACCACGAACTTTCAAATGCCTTTACAAGGCTTACATTCCATATTTCAACATTTGGAGTTCTGGGTACATACAATGATTATTACAATAACATACTAGGGAGTCTATTCCACAAGCCACACTAACTCAAACAAAAAACTACTTTGTTGTCCACCATAACTGTTGTTGCTGCTACTTTACCTCATCTATGAGAGGTCAACTGATAAGAAACTAGAACATAGGCACATAGGCACTCACAGTCCCACGAAGAGAACACAATTTTCCCTTCAAGAACAATTTTCAATCATACTGCCTTATGCTTGCTAACAACCTACAACAGGATCTCGATCATCCTCCAATCTCTCATGTAGCTTCAATTGATGTCGTTTTCACTGTCATATGTTCACCATTCCCTGCAAATTTGCTTTGTGTTGGAATGACCAGTTCCAACACACTTAGCATTATGACAATAGTTGGTCATACTAATGTCATTTAAATTACAACTAGTTTTATTGCCAAGACAGTTAATCAATATATTGCAACATCATCATAGAATTAAAAAGCATTTCGACAATAGCAAAGCTAGCTCAGTGTAAATCCACCTTCAAGCAAAAATCCTATTCAAGCTCCAATTTTACGGAGATCTGCATCTCTCCCAGGAATTGCAATGTTGTTAATAGTGGCAGTGACACAGGAATTGCAATGTTGTTAATAGTGGCAGCGACACACGAATGACCATGTCTTGCAGATCTCCCTCCTCTTCCCCAGTGGAAGCAGCACATTAACACAAGGCGTAAAGTTGTTCTGTTGGCTTGTGTTTCAAGATACTATCAACTACATACAACAGAATATCGGACCGCCAGAACAGGACACAGATAACGACAATTAACCCTGCACTGTAGAGCTGAATATCTGTTTAACAGAATATCTGTTTCACAGACCATATTGTCCCGATTACAGCGACTCCACAGCACAGATCCACGCAGCGACTGATCCAAAAACCAATGATGCTCACACACAATGATCCACCAACAGATTGAATGCTGCCACTGCATCCACGTAGTGCCTCCTTCGATCAACACCGTGCCTCTTCAAATCAATGCTCCACGCTGCTTGACGAGCAGTTACAGCCTCTACTACCACACACTCCTCCACGAGAGGATACAGAAGCTCGTCTTTCACTCTTCACACCTCCTCCGTTGTGCCACTTTGATGCCATGTCACCACTCTAATCAATGATCCACGCTGCCATAGAAATGATGTCAATCCAGACAACAATCTCACCCCACCAGTCTTCTTCGCCCTGCGCTTCCCTAGAACCTCTTAAGGATCATTCCTCACAACGCCTCACAGCAGCTCTCACTACGCCGCAGCCAGTACTGCAATACCTATCCTCATTACTCCGCAGCTCGCCCTCACAACACTCTCTCGCAGCTTCCTTACAGATATCAAATGGAAAAACGAAGTAGTTTATTTCTCTATGCCCAGGAAGGGCCAGAGGCCCTTACGGGCTCTGATACCAAAATAAAATCAGCACAATCAATATATTCTCTATTGTTATGAATGAGTGAATTACACACATATTTATACAATCAATGGTCTCAAGATAGGAATTCTATCTTGGACGTACACTAGTGTGGTTGAGAGATTCTCTCAACCACACACTAAACTAGAAGAAACTAAATCCCTATTATGTGGGAACAAACTCCTCAAATGGGGAATTACAATCATAGACAAGTAAGAATTAATTATTTCCAACTATTTTTGTATGCCCATTTTAGTTTATATGATATGTACATGTTCTATTATTTTATACTTAATAGAGAGAAAATATTATTAGTAGTTCATTACTGATTGAAGGATGGAATAGATATTTGTGGAAGGTGCTTAGATTGGAGGTTCAACCGCACAGGTGAGTAATGGTACATTTACGTTGAAATTTTCACATGGCCATGATTCATTCATACGAAAAGCTATATTCATGAATTCACTTAGAAAAGCTCTATTCTATATAGATCTGACCAAACACAATGGTTTACTTTTTCCTTGATTGTAGCTGCAAGGAGATGGAATAGTTATATGTATGTTCTCTCGGTGATAATTGCTATTATCATTTGGTGTTGCTTCTTTTGTGGTCATATTTCTCGCCTGAATTGTTGTTGTAGATATTGATCTGTTGTTTTTACTTTTGATCTTTATGTCAATTGTTAATATTATTGTTGTGCTGATTATAGTGTGAATTGTCGTTGTTATTGCTGTGTTTGTTGTATATTAATTGCCAATTTCGAGTCAATTAAAGTTCATTTTGGTCATCATTTCTTGGTTTTATCTTAACTTTTCGGGTTAATTCAAGGGTTATTTTTGGCAACAACTTTGTCCGGTGAGTTAAGTATCATATTAGAGATCATGTATTTGGTGCTTTAACTTTCTCAATGATCCTCAGCATGTTTCTTTTTGTTGAATTAAACATTTTCTTCAGCGTCTTTGTTTCTGTTGGCTTAAAGTTTTTCTTAGTCATTATTGGCTTATTTTGGTTGCTTGGATTGCTTCATACAGATTGTAACGCAGCTTGTGGAGTAAGATGTCAAAAAGCATCGCGCCATAATATGTGTTTAAGAGCTTGTGACACATGCTGCAGCAGGTGCAGTTGTGTTCCCCCGGGTACGTCTGGAAACGAGGATATTTGCCCCTGCTACGCCAGCATGAAAGCGCACGGCAACAGACTCAAGTGCCCTTGAATATAATAATGCTCTACACATTACATATATGCTCTATAAATATAGTTATTGGCCCATCCGATACTTGTAGTTTAAATTAAAAGTATGTATGTGTATATGTATAAAGAATGCGTTTGTGAGCCCCGCCTAGTAGGTGTATATTCAGTGTACACAGTATTAGCATATTTGCTAAAATGTGGTGTTCTGTTAGAGAGTTTTGGATTTTATATTCTTGAATAAGAAAGTGTGAAGAACAACACATTGTAAATATATTTTTCCAATGAAAATGAGAAGGCACATTGCAAATCATTTTAGGTGAAAAGTACTGAAAACATTTTATATTAGTTTACAACTAAATGAGAGTATTATATGAATTCGAAATTTCAAATAATTCTTTTATAACCTAAAAATCTTTTAGGAGACCAAGTATTTCAAAAAAATGTATATTAGTTCAGTAGTTTCTATAATTATGTCTGCAAAATAAAAAAAGTCTAACTCTTAAAAACTTAATAAATTAATTTAAAATAATAAAGTTATTTCATTAATGAAAAAAGTTGAGTTTATAACAAAAAAATACTTACTAAATATTTCTGGGGTGATGTCAACTTACTTAGTAGTATTCATGATTATTAATAGATTTATCTAACCTCTCTTGATTTTTAAAATGCCTTTCAAATTGATAATTAATTTTGATATTATTACATTCTTATTAGGATTTCATTATTCAATAACTATAGAGAAACACATTAACCATATAACATTAAATCATAAATAGATAGTCCACACAAATGGCATAAAGGTTTACCCACAAAAAATATTGAAAGGGAAAAACTGAACAAACGTCTCAATAGAGATTTGTGTAATTCAATAGACACACACATATATATATGTCAACAACTCGGTCAAACCTGGTCTCCTGCGCATCGTCCTAGTCAAGTCAACTTGGCCTGAAAGCATACTCTGATATTGCTTTTTCACTGCGTCAGAAGCCAACCTTTGCTGAACTTTGAGAGAACTTGTCTGCTTTAGGAATGAACTTTGCTTTCCTCATACAATAGCCTTTGCATGCCTCAGGAATGCCTTCATTATACCTCAGAAGTTAGGTGTGAGCTACTTCATAGTAGATACACATACTACCTTAGAAAAAATCCCTTCGCTATCCTTAGAGCATCCCCTTCTTGGGATCAAAATAGGTCTTCGCTAGCCCTAGAACAGGCCTTCGAACAAGCCCTCACTAGCCTCAGAATAGTCCTGCTTCAATGGCAAGAGAACATCCCTTCACTGGTCTCAGAACGAGCCTTCATTGGGCTTATAAAAAGCTTGTGCATAGTCCTTTATTGGCCTCAGAATAATCCTCCTTCATTGGCGTCAGTGCATCCCTTTACTCACTTCAAAATAGGCACAAAAAAATTGCCCTCGCTACCTCAAAATATACAAACTTCCTTGTCTCAAAAATATATCAAATGCTTCCTCACACTTAGCGAATTCACTACCTCATACTAGCCTCAAACCTTTAAGAGATGCGAGCTACATCCTAGCTTGATGGGGGCGGGAAATAGGAACTTTATATAGTTTTTCCCTTATGCGGAATGGATGTGTCTTTTCATGGAGCTGACTTGAATTCTTTGATGGGCTAAAATGACTAGGAGGAGGCCAAATTTCAGAGAAAATTTTGAGGATGGAAATTTATCTGAAAGTTTAGAGACCTTGGCGAATCCCACTAGTCTATAATATGAAATCTATAAAATGTTTGGAGATATTTTTATAAAAATTTTCAAGTTTAAATATTTTTATATAGCCTATATATAATGTTTTAGTGATTTTTATGGTAAAATAATTTCATTCTATAAAATTTGGGTTAATCATTTTCACAAAAAATGGAAATTAGCAAATCTTTTTTCGGAAAAAGTATATAAAATTAGCCCATGGCCGAATATTAGCCCCTAAAGGTTTCCTTGTCGAATTTACATTTAGGAGCTAAAATTTTAATTTTGAAAAAATAAAATTTCTTTCTTTGAAATTTGTAATGGGACTTTAACTTAAAATAATTTTATTTTGACTCCAATCATTTAAATATGTTTTACAAAATTTATAATGACTCAAAAATACATTATGAAGACCGATCGTAGTTACAAAAATCAACACTCTCTCTTAACTAGGGAGGTATTCATAATAGCTATCCAAATGTTCTCTCATTGATGTAATTTATTATGAAAAGGTTATAAAGAATCATCATTTTCCTTGTGAGCATTTTGACATCATCACCATCATATTTTTATTCAACTACTAGTTGAAGCGTTTGACACATGATCATCATCCGCTAATATGCATCTCTAACCTCAACATAATCATCACTATCAACATATGCTACTGGCGATATTCGAGGTGGTACTCTTGAGGGTGGGAACACCCTATGGTTTTAGGTTGAAAACCCAAACAGAGCAGTGAGAATACAAAAACAAGAAATGCACAGACAAACAACCTAAATGCTTAAACTATTGAACTAGGAAGAAGTGGCCTTACCTGGAGGTCCTATGTTCGAGGTTGAAGGGTCCAGATGTTGAAGGACCTCACTCCACCATTGCTCGTGTGTGATCATGGTACAAGACCTTACTTCACCATCTCTAGTGTGTGATCAGGGTCCTCCTCCAAGAGACACTGATTCGGATTTAAACAGGAACGCAACAAATTACATAGATAACCATATACACAAATATGCAGCGGAAATAATACTTCATTTCA